>CM057230.1:97642480-97842480 GCA_029891385.1 Erythroxylum novogranatense
AAGCACTCCTCACAATTATTTTTTATCCGCTTATGTCTCTGTATGAAATGCATATGCCTAGTTACAACATCCCATAAACAGTTAATCATATGAGTCAAGTCACAGTCAATTAACAACAAGATGTACAAGTAATAAATTCCCTAATTCACAACGATTGTTAGCCCATAATTCACAATCAATCACAAGAACCAGAATGGCAAACGGGTCACACAATGTACACATTCCCGAGCCCGCCATTATCCCCATATTAGACAAGTAATAATTGAGAAACCCATCTAGGTTACTCACCTATTACTTCCGAAGCTAATGCCGTGAAGTCTCTGCACGTCGGTCAATCGACGCCCGCTTAAGGTCGCTATAAGAATCGAGAAAACAAAACGATAACTAAATATCCAATCTGAGTTAGTTAATGATGCACATGTAGGTGAAAATGCATGTTCATGAGATTCTCGGCCCTAATCTCATTTTTTTTCTATCAGAAAAATCTGTTTAAAATTAGAAATCTAATGGCTACTGACGGCTCAATTTGGACCTCTATAGGCCCTCAATTAAATAAAAAACAATGATGAAATACCCATTTCTGACAACGTCAATTTCCGTCCAAAAATTCTCAATCTCTCAGAAATGAAATTAAATATTCCATGAATCCGATGCCTCAAAAATCAGGTCAATCGAATGTCGGACGGAAAAGTTATTCCCAAAAGAACACAAAAAAGCAAATAAAACAATTCATATATATATACCCCTATTTCCTTCCTTTTTTCCTATCTTCAAACCGAAATTCAAACACCTATAAATCCTTGCACATAATTCATAAAATTACAAACCATATCTCGTTGGAAAGATCATGAAACCCTCCACAAGTTTCATGAAGACCATAAAAGATCAATTTTACCCCTAAGGGTGTCAAAAATTCAATTGAAACTTCTGCCCATTCAAAACCTATCAAAACAGAACAGTACTTGGTAAATTCAGTGACTTCCATTCTCTTCAGTAAAAAAATTACACAATAAATATGCTCAGAAAGATCACAATGTTTTCTACAGCTTTCATCACAAACCAAAATCAAATTCAATTGTTAACTAGGTCAAATAATTCAATCAATGATGCTGTCCCAGAAATCACCCAATCTGGACAGTAATGTTCTATCAAGAATAACTCCCTGTACACAAGTCAAAAAAATCACTACCTTATATCATTGGAAAAATAAAACCACATACTTCAAGTTTCATGAAGAGCTTAAGAGCCAATTCCATCTCTAACCAATTCAAACCGCCAAAAGTGACTGATCGTAAAGCAGCGATTAAAACCTAATGCAGGTTCCATTTTGAAAACTCATAACTCCCAAATCTGATCTCCAAAAATTGCATGCTAAATACCATTTTCAATATAATTCCTTTCTCTACAACTTTTCAGAAGATCACTTAAGCCAATTCAATTCACAGAATTCTCTAAAATTGTTCCCAATCAGAATGGTCACAAAACCTACCCTTATGGCTAGGTTTCACCAAATGCACAAAACCAGTCAACATTCCCCAAGTCATATCTCCCAATATACATATCGAAAAATTTCAAAATCAGTGGTAATAGAAAGCTAACAATATAGGCTTCAACTTTCATGAAGACCATATTCACCAATTCCTTCTACATAAATTTAAAAAAAATCACCAAAGTTTCAGCCCATCAATCTCGAGTACTGTTCACACAGTCTCTCACATTCACTTTCAATTCAAAATTCAACACTCTTCTAAGCAAAATTAGACAGCACCTATTTCACAAGCAATTGTAGCCAATCAACTAAAGTTTCATTTGGAATAAACTTCACCTCATTCGAATACCTACACAATTAGTTATCATCAAAATAAAGGTAATCGGTCCAAACTCCATTTTCCAGCTTTACTTTCAATTCAATTCCTAACACTTCCAATACCAATACCACATGCATAAGCATCCTAATGACACAAGAATTTAGCCAATAGGTCAGCAAGACCTTCACTTCAATATAAATCCAAAAATGTCAGCATCATCCTCAATCATTTTCCTTTCAAAGATTAATCATCTAACATGACTAACTTCACTTTTAATCATCTTTACACTCTACTTACATTCATCAAGTTTTACCCTATCAATATATCAAGCAACCATCAATTAAGCAAGCCAATTTCATATCCACATATACAAGCATAGGTCACATACAATTTGATGCATAGACATCACAATGAATACATCAAATGAACAATCAACACTTAAACATAAGCTTACCAAATCAAAGCTTCCAACTAATCAATCCTTCACTCTTCAATTCTTTTCTTTAATAGGACACCAAGACCACTTCATTCACACCTTTATCACACATGATACTCGTCAAAGGGAGGCAAAGGTTTGAGCTAGTATGGTAGACAAAGGACTACTTATGGAAGGAGAAGGAGTAAGAGTTTGCTCGAACCTTCAAGAAAACCAATGAAGAAAGAAAAGAGGAGGTTTTGATGTCAAGAATTCACCAAGAACAAGTGATTTTCCGTCTTTCACTAGAAGTTACCGTAATATATAGGATAACCATGCATTTAATGTGGGACACTTGGCAATTGGAGGAAGAAAGAAGGAAAAGTCAAACTACCAATCAAATATTTGAGAAAAAATAAGCCAAATACCAAATCAATTTTTAATCCATTTTTTAAGGGTCCATATTTCGAACCCACCAAGATATTTAATAGTTTAGTACCAAATAACAGTAGAAAATCAACCGTTCGCCACTTGGCGATTTTTTTTTTTGGTCCAGAATTTTCTCTTGAAAATTCCTAAAATTCCTTAAAATATAAAACACTCAACGGGCGACTGAATAATTTTTCAAACCCAATAACCACGTTAATCACAATAAAATTGCGAGAGGCACATCTATCGAGAATGTCATGCATGCATGTACCGAAATTTGTATGCACAATTTCACTGTTTACTAATACTAGTATGCATGAACAATACTAATTAATCCCTATCAATCTCATCCTATGACAATTTACTATGTTACCTTTCCTGTCAGGGGTGGGATGTTACAGCATAGAAATGCAAATAACTTAAAAAAGAATGGTGGATAAAACAAGTCTTTCAATAACAACAAACACGGTCAGTTTAAGTTAAAAGGATTGCTGGTGACATAAGTCAGGCCATCATACTACTTATTGCTAAGTTAGAATCAACCATGAGAAGAATGACCAATGATAGAAACCACGATACTGAAAGAAAGGAAAATAGTAAGTGGTACCAACGAGGCAACAAGAAGAGCTTTGGTAAGTCTCAAGCTCGTATGGTCGAAGCTGCTGATGAGGAGGAGATCATTACTATTCTGGTGTTCAAAGTCAACCTTGTTAGAAATTTGGTTGAGTGGATCATTGACACATAAGCCACATGCCACATCTACACCAACAAGGACCTATTTAAAGAGCTTAATGATGTTGTTGATGGTGAATTCGTATACATGGGCAACTCCAGTAGAGTTCTTGTCCAAAGAGTTAGGAAGGTCACTCTTAAACTCAGTTATGGAAAAGTGTTGACATTAGAAAATGATTTATTTGTTTCTGATGTTCGTAGAAACTTAATTTTTGGAGCATTACTTAACAAAGCTGGTGTTAGACTTACTTTTGACTTTGATAAGCTAGTTCTTACTAAGAATAAGAACTTTGTTGGTAAAGGATTTTGTAATGGGATTTATTTGTACTTAACGTTGAAATAAACGAATCTATGTCTTCTGCCTATATTAATGAGTCTATAGACCTATAACATTCTAGACTTAGGCAAGTGAATGTGAGGTCAATTAAGATGATGCAACGATTAAACTTATTGCCTAACCAGATCACTAATGAAATAGAAAAATGTAAAATATGTGTTAAGGCTAAACACTTTAAGAAACCTTTTAAGTCAGTGATAAAAAAGGAATCACAATTATTGGATTTGATGCACACAAATTTGAGTGATTTTAACAATGGTATGAGTAAAGGAGGCATGTGATATTATATTACTTTTGTGGATGATTGTTCTCGATTTACTAAGGTTTACTTATTAAAAAAAAGTGATGCAAATGAAGTGTTTTTGAAGTACAAAGATGATGTTGAGAACAAATTAGGAAGGAAATTAAAAGATTAAGGTCTAATCGATGTGGTGAGTATATTACTAATTTCCTTGCTGATTATTATGGAAAGGTTGGGATTATTCATGAGCTTTCAACCCCTTGTACATATGAAAAAATGGAATCACCTAGGGGAAAAATCAAACACTCAAGGACATGATGAATGCAATGTTGAGTTCCTCATAATTACCAGATTTTATGTGGGGAAAAGCTATTCTTTCAACATTGTTTTTTTAAATAAAGTCCTCATAAGAAACAAGACCAATCCCTTGTAAAATTTGAAAGGGTTATCCACCTAACTTGCGCTTTTTGAAAGTGAAGGTATCTTTCTAAAGTTGCTCTACTCCGAACATAAGAAGAATAAAATTAGGCCTAAGACCATTAATTCAATTTTTATGAGATATGCATCTAATAGTGTTGCCTATACATTTATGGTTAAGGAAGAGGAATCTAACACTTATGGACCAACTATAGAGTCGAAAGATGCAGTATGCTATGAGGATATATTTTCTATGAAGGTGAGTGTGTAAGTTCTTGGAGAGTTTGTCCCCAGCTCTTCTACTAATGATGACATAGAGGAAGAGGAAAATATATTGAACTAAGGAGAAGCAAAATATCTAGTATACCCACTAGTTTTGATTATGACTTTATTACTTTCTTTGTGGGTAAAAACCTAAGGAGATATGATGATTTTGTGGTAACTTATATTATCAAGAAGATCCCAAAACTTATAAGGAAGCAATGAGATATGTAGATGCTACCTTTTGGAAGGAAGCTATAGACATCTTGAGTTAAAGTCAATCATGTATAATAAAACTTGGTTTTAGTTGATCTACCACGAGGGTGTAAGTTTTTCGAGTATAAATAGATTTTCAAAAGAAATTGAAACTTGAAAGAATCATTGAGAGGTTTAAGGCAAGCTTCAGGATTAAGGATTTAAACAAAATAAAGGATTAGACATTTTTATACTTACCCTTTTACTAAAATTGCATCTATAAGGATGTTGTTTACTAATGTCTCGATATTTAAGCTTTATGCACCAAATGGATGTTAAAAACTTTCTTGAATGGTAATCTAGATGAAGAAATTTATATGATATAGACCGAGGGGCTTAGAATGCCTAGTCAAGAACAAAAGGTGTAAGTTAGCTAAGTCTTTGTATGGACTTAAACAAACCCCAAACAAAGGTATGAGAAATTTGAAAGTGAGATTTTCAAATATGGTTTCACCTCTTCTAATTCTAATTATTGCATTTACGTAAAATCGACATCAATGGTTGTGTGATTATAACTCTTTATGTGGATGATATGCTTATTTTTGTATCAATTTATCAGTCATTCATATTACCAAGAGTTTGTTAAAGTCTTCCTTCGATATGAAAGATCTTGGACTGCTGACTTTATTTTCAGAGTTAAAGTTTATAGAATCCACTGGTTTTAGTTTGAGTCAAACTCATTATGTTGAGAAAATTTTGATGAAATTTAGTTACTATGATGTCGATCCAGTCAAGACTTCCTATGATGCTAATGTTGCTCTAAAGAAAAATCTTAGTGATAATGTAAACTAAATTAAGTGTTCTAAAATTCCTGGTAGCGTGATGTTCTTAATGAACTGTTCATATTGATATTGCATACTGTGTGAGTAGACATAGTAGGTATACTAATAATCCTAGTCAAGAGCATTGGAATTCATTGATTCGCTTTGTTAAGATATTTGAAAGGTATTATGCATTTTGAATTATCTTTTAGTGGTCATCCTCCGTATTGGAGGAGTATTCTGATGCTAACTGGGTTATGGAGAAATAATATAAACTCAACCAATAGTTATGTTTTACCTTGGTAGACTTACAATGTCTCAAAATCGCCAAGCAAACACATATATTGAGAGATTAAAAATGGAGGCCGAGATTATGACTTTGAGTCGGTAGACGAGAAGAAAGTGGCTAAGGAATCTCTTAGCAGATATCCAACTTGGGAAAAATAATTCCTTATGTGTTCCTTCATCAGTGATTCGCAAGCCGCCATTCATGTTGCCAATAATAAGACATATAATGTCAAAAGCCTACATATTAGATTGAGACATAAAATTATGTATACTTTAATTCGACATGGTGTAATCTCTATGGACTATGACAAGTCATACAGAAACTTAGCGGATCTATTTACAAAAGTTTTGAGTATGAAACTAGTTTTGGACCATGCGAAAGGGATGGAGTTAAGTCCAGTTTTGTAGCAACCTTGTAATAGACACCTGTTTTTGGAAAACCAAGTTCAATGAATCAAACGAAATTATGTGGTGACTACTTACTTGTACATTTCTTGTGAAATAATATTAAGATATATATATTCAGTTGTTGAATAACGTCTCTAACTTGACTTTACTGCATTTGACGAGGTTGGATTGTTTAATCCTTAATGAGTTCCATAGCTCAAGTTTGGGTGATGTGAGCAGTACACACTTGATGGACTTACCTACATGATTATGGGAGCCTAGTCACCCTCTTATGAGAGCAATTGGGTAATCTCTTTGAGCGATCATGAGATTATGACATTTTGAGGTTATTTATTTCTTTAGTAAGTTTTGTCCCGATTTTCTTAAACAATGTGTTCAAGACTTAGTTCCCTAGTTATTCACTGTTCTTTTCTTAAACTGTTACAACTTGTTTCCTAAGTTTTGTTCTAAGTGAGAGATTGTTGGTGTTACTGGTCCAATACTTGTTCCCTATGATTTCTCAACGTTATTATCCTCATTATATCAAAAAACGTTATCAACATCATTATTATTCAATGTTCATCTCTTTATAGGTAATAACTTTTATAACATTAATGCATCTAAATACCTCTTTATTTCGTTTACAGCGTACGCAACACTCTTTCTATATATACCCACACATCTACTCTCTTTTTTTTACCCCCGCAGTTGTGTTTTCTTTTCATTTTGCACCATACGCCCCTATATATCATATAAGAGGGATATTTTTACGCTTTCGCTTTTTTATCACACATATATCTAGTATGTTCTACATGTATATGTTTTTCTTTTGGTTCACGGATTTTACCGAACTCAGACGTCATTTTGATCCATGAGTGGTTGCTTTTTGTGATTAATCCGACGTGAAGATACCGCAAAACAAAGAAGGCACGCCGGGGTCAGGTCCCGATTAGCCCCTCCGACGCCAAGTCAATATCTTTATGAAGGTGAGGTTGATCAATGCGAGAAAAGCTAGGTTTGATTCATGCATTCGTTATGGGAGAATTATACCTTATATGTGGGATGGACGCTAGGTTAAACCTTTACGTGTTTGCATGGGAGTCTCTTTACGCGGATGGGCCGAGAAGAGCATGGATCGGCTTGGGCACTGTCGAGTCATTGGGTTCGAGACTTGTTCTATGAAGAATGGACCGATCGCCCAATGGTTATTTTGTTCGGTTCGCCCAAGACGCCGTAATCCAACCATAAGCTCCCCTACCTCGAGTCCGAGCCAAGAGAAGGGTCGAAGGAGTACGTAGAGGTTTATAGCTCGCATTTTAGGACGCTCGTGATTGGGGCGATCGGTCTGACATCGAGATATGGCTCGCCCGTAGGTAGGCTCCGTGAAGTAATCGATCGGTCGGGCATTGTTGTTGTAGCTTGGTCACGGAAAGCTCTGCGATCCCGACGATCGATACCAACCGATTATGTACGATCGCTCAGATTCGACCGGTTGGAGCGAATCGCCGCTCAGGATCGGTCGACTTTGTGCCCCAGGTGATCGGCCTCGCCACTTGTTGTGCGACAACCCGCGCAAAAGCTGGTCGGATGGTCATCATTGGCAGATGTGTGAAGGTACTTGGAGCATTTATTGTTTGACGGCGACGCCCTTTGACAAATTGCTCGAACTGAAACGATCATCCTTGTAATCGCCAGATAGTACCGCCCCATGCGTCCCTTCAACTGACGCGCCCTTCCGGATTTCGAACAACCCTAATTCCCATGGCTCGGATCATGCCGCATGTCCAAGCATAGCTCGGATTTTCTCCACGTGTTATACTTTGATTAGATGGCTCGTCCGAGTGCCTCCCTATAAATGTTTAGGGTCGTCGAACCATTTGGTTTTCTTCACGCTTATTTCCTTCTTGCATATGCTTCTGCTTTCGTTCGTTCTTTCTTGCTCCCAGTTTCCGGAAACTTCATTCAATCGTTGTTCGATTTCCCTTTCTCCATCCAACAAAGAGGTACGTCCTTCCTCCTCTAAAGTTCTTTTCAAGAGCTCTTTTCTTGGTAATTATGTCAATGGGTAGTTCTAGAAGTACGGTAGGAGGTACCAAGGAAGTGTCGAAGAAGGAAAGAAGGGACGGTTGGTTGTGGAGGCTGATCGAGAGGTGAATCAAGATGAGGTCGGGGAACCGCAGGTCGATCATTAGGTGTAACATTCCTACGCCCCGGGGCCTAGGTGGCCATCGAACCGAACGGATCTTGAGAATCCGAGCAGTATTTTATTGTATCTCGAGCTTTTTCTCTGTTGGCGCATGAGGCTTCCGTGACGCCTGATTATTGACGAGGTGTGTGTCGCCATGAAGTGATGTCGAGTCGATCCCCGAATGGCTGGAGGTTTATTAATAGTTTGACTCTTCTATGCCATCAATTCGCTTGTCCTCCGCCGCTAACATCCTCCGCCACTTCTTAAGAATGGGTCGAGCCCCATAATTGGGGGGATTCCTCATTTTCAAGACAGGATGCCCGGTATCGCCGGATGGAACTCCTAAAAGTCACTTCTTGACGTCTGTACTTTTTTCAGTGAAGCCCTAGAGCCTCCTTCAAGCTCGACCAGTGGAGGTACCCTCTAATCGAGTAATGGAATGACGTGTCGACCATATCTCTTAGTAGAGAGGAGGAGGTGGTATCGGTCAGATAAAAGAGCTCTGCAGACACTGACTTTTCGGCTCTACCAGAGGGTACTTTGGGGGTCTCGGCCAATTCATTTCTCATCCCCCCCTCCTCTAATTAACGAGGAGAGAGGAGACCGCCTCGTCCGGCCGACTCTAAGTGATTAAGCTAATTGTTGTATTTTTGAGCCTTGGTTTCATTTTCTAACTTAATTTATCGTCAGGCAGGCCATGGTGAAGATAGAGATGCTCCTTGGGTCCTCCAAGTCAAAGAAAGCAGCATGTAAGAAGGGACGGAGACAGGGACCGGGATGGCGCTTTTTGTCTATGGGTTGGGCTCGTCCGTCAGTGTCGACGGATGTTCCACCTGCTTGGGCCGACCTTCCGATTTGGGGTCATTGCGTTGGCTTGGCCATGCAGCTGTGTAGTCCCGGCAGAGGAGGAGGAGGAGGAGGATGCGGTCCTCCTCTTAAGAGGAAGAGATTGGTCTTACTGGGATCTACCGTCCTACCGCAAGTCGAGCTGACCGGAAAGGGAAGAAGGCAAGGGAAGGCGAAGCCGCAAATCTCGAGCGATGGAAGCCGCGCCTCAAGTTAGCTAAAATGCCACAATCGGGGACCTCGAAGTGTCCCGTTACATTCTTGAGAGGATTACCTCCGTGGACGGCGATTCATGGAGAAGAGGAGTAACCTGGAGCTAGGTCTCACTGCTCGTCTCCTTGCAAGCGGAGTCGACGACGGCCTTCCAGAAGGTCGCAGATGTAACATCTCGTTCTGATCGTAAGGTATTATGGTAATGGGGATGGACCGATCGATATATCAGCATCAGATGCACTCGATCGAAAGCATGCTATCGCCTCTAATTATAGAGGAACAGTTCTGCGTATGCATAGTCATTTATTCATGTACATGCATTTATGATTTTACGGTATTTCATTGAATTGGAATTGATCAATTGATCGGTATGTGAATTGATCGACTTGTGAATCAATCTGGAATTGATTTGGAAATATGATTGAGTGAGAAATTAGAGTTATCGGGTTCAAATGAGTGATTTAGAACTGCTTGCAGTGATTGGAAATTTATAGAGGCTTATAGAAAATTTTCGAGAAATTGGGAGAAAATGCCCGATAGGAAATTTTGGAGTGATGGATCGATTGACCGTATATTATCGAAAGAATCGCCCAATGGTAATGGAAAAAACTAGAAGTTTACTGATAGGAAATAAATATGTTGAGCCATGGAAAATTTGAGACTGAAAATTGGACTGATTCTGAGACTTAAGTCTATAAATAGTAGGGTTGGAAATTGGGTAAAAAAAAATAACCTAAGGCATTATCGTTTCTTCTTCTTCTCTCTTCGACGGTGATCTTGATTCTCCATAGGTGAGGATTCTTTGATCTTTCTATGGTTTTCATCTCATTGTGCTAAGCTAAGCGATTTATTGTGATTGATGAAGGATTGAGAGGTTTGAGAGTGTTAATCGATGATTGGGGAAGATTTTAGGGTTTACGGAAGTTGTGGATCGATTCATCGATTGGTAAGTTTTTATTGGCTTTAATGTTGTTATTACTGGTTATTTGAGCAGTTATGGCATTTATGGGGTTAGATTGAGTGGTTAGGTGTTTAATGGAGGTTATTAATAGCTTAATGGCGGAAAATCGTTTCGAGAAGACGATATGGTCTTCGGACGTCATGACGAGCATAGAAGTGGTAGGGCTTCGTCGCGACGAATAAATTGAATTTAAATAAATGTGTTAGTCGCGGCGAGCTTGTGTGTACGACGCGACGAGTGGAAAAATTGGCACGTCATGTGAACGATCGCTATACGTCAAGCGAAGGACGGGGGTCGCGATGACGAGGATGGATTTTCCGATTGGATGATTCACGAGTTATGGGCATATCTTTTGTTGTGGACCTCCAATCGAGGTAAATCCAGCATTTGTTATGAAATAGGAAAAGAGGTCTACAAATGAGAATAATTATGGAATTAGATTTGATTTAATTGGTACTCAATTATAGAAATCGAGGGCAATTGTGATTTATAGTGTGACCTAAGTGTCACAACTTGAGACTATTGGAGTTTTAATTGAGATTGCATAGAGGTTTTGAGCCAATGGATAGGAAATTGTTACAGAAGTATGAATATAGAAAATTGGATCGATCATAGGATCGATCAATTATTGTCGAGCAATTGAGTAAGAAAGTGGAATTGGACTTAAGGTATCGAAATTGAGATTTAGCAATCAAAATCGTGGAGCACGCATTGTACATCATTTGCACCAGACATATGCATTCTGCATCGCTTAATTGGGCAATTAGTAATGGGTTGTACTTTCATCGTTCTAGGCGCCGTTGGATCATCGCTCCACGGACATTGCTGGGACTTCGTGCAATAGCTCTGGTTACGTGAGTAACCTAGTTGGTTTCTCAAATTCTTGATTGTCTAAATGCTCACCGTATGAATTATCAAATGAATGTGATTGAATTGTATGCTTTTACTTTATCGAACGGACCGCTACATGACATCGTAAATTGCATGATTATTGAAATATACATGATCGAATCGTATGTTCTCACCGTATTGAATCGACTCTTGTGTGACCACTTTGAAATGTATGAGTGAACTGCCTTATTATTGAATTATATGTGACCGATTCGCATACGACATCAGTATTGGATTGAATTCTTGAGTGACACTTGGGAACCGATATCTTTCGGGCTTTGTAGCCATAATCGTAAATTATGAATCACCGAATATCAATTATCGAACATCGCATCGCATGCATAAATGCATGATCGATAATGGACGTGTCCCAAGTTGCTATTATCTTTGAAAAGAGCCTCGAGCTCTAACACTGCATCGACAGGGCTTAACCGAGAGGGGAAAATCTTCGACGCGCCCCCCATCAACACCGATCGAGCACTTGGGCACAACAATCAATAACCGAAAAGAGTCTCATATGCATTGCATACTATCTTGAATGTCTCAAATGATCAGATGATTACCGTGAATGATCGTGGATCGTTCTATCGTAAATTATTGTGAATGAATGATCAATTGTGGCAATGACCGATTGCGTGTTGACATGATTTATCAGAAATGTTGCATAATATTATAACCGTGATGTGACATCAGTAAATTGTTATGTATGATTACCATAGACCGTTAATAGACTATCATGAATCGCGAGGCCATCGTAATCTACGGTATGGTATGCGTAATTGGTTATCACCGTGAATTGTATATAATATCAGAATCGCTTATCATCAGAAATCGTTATATAGGTCGTATAATGTTATACGATCATCGTTAATTGACTACTCATCAGATGTGCTATACGCGATAAGCGTAATGCATGATTTGAGTGAACCATCGATGATGGTTTTCATTGAGTTCGCAAACTCACCCAACATTGTAACTATTTTCGTGGATTGAAGAGTACCGCCGTATTTAACGGAGTATGTCTCTTTGCATTGAGTCGGAGACTAGGGTCGGGACTCGCCAAGGCTCGCATAAGTGTCTTCCGAGTTGGTGTAAATGAATAATTCCGCTTTTTTTACTAAATTGAACTACTATTTTATAGGCCCCAGAGTGATAATTGTATAACCGAAATGTGATTCTTGAAATTGTGTTTTGAGTGAATGTATTCGCTTTTAAAGGGACCCAACTGCTTATTGAATTGTGCATTTCGATTGATTCTAAAGCGTTAAATAAATTGTGTATTGAGTTTTTCAGATCGAATTGACCGTTGTAGCCTACCATTCGTGTGGCGTGGACTCGGATATCACCCACGATATCGAAGTTCGAGTCCCGCGGGTTGGGATGCTACATTTGTGGTATCGAGCCCAAAAGTACGATTGTACATGGGCGCTCAAATTCAGACCGAGTTACATGCATTAAAGTAAATAAAAGTCGTCACGGCAGAAAGGACAACCGATCCCCGCCTAGCGATGAGTCGATGCATGAGCGTGTATCGGTCGATAAGCGGTTAGAGATAGAGAGGAAATGATAAGACAGAGAGTGTGATAAAAGGAAGTGGCGATCATCGAAGGATAAGAAAAAAAGTATATGGTCCGATATGACAAATGAACATTTAGTGTATCGATATTGATGGATATACGATGATATGCAAAAGAGAGTGGTACCGAAATATGTGATATGAATATAGACTTGTGGATTGATAGAGGAAATAGAAATATGATAGAAATGACCGAGTCCCAAAAGTGTAAAAGGAATGAAATGAAATGTTACAATTGGGATTGATTATTGTGATAAGTGTTATAAATAATGATTTATGATCAAGATCAATTACGTTAGTGAGAAATTTAGAATGATGGTAAATCTATGATGTTGATTTTTGAGTGTGAAAATTCAAGGGTATGATGTAATAACGAAAAGATTGAAAGGTAAGATAATGATACGGAGAAATGAAACAGATGTTCCGCTTAATTGCTCGATTATATGGATGTGTTATTGATCTATATGGGATATGTGCATAGTTGGAATTGAGTTTCTAGGTATTGAGAATGACCGATAAGACATGTGACAACTGTGATGTTCAAGAATTTCATGAGTAAAATCGATGAATGAAAGTAAATGGTGATTAATGAAAGGACAATAGAGTTAAATTTGAAATGAGGATTCTAATCGAGTTGAGACTCAAGTGTCGATATAAAATATATTATTGAGAAAATATGTATTATGCTAATGTAAGGGATCTGAATGTGTAATATGATTTTGCTCATTGAGGAGAATATTGATTCGCAAATAATTGAGTAAAACTGTTCGGAAAGTGATGAATGTTTATTCAACCCAGGGAGTGATTTATAGCGGCTTATGTGGAGAAGTTAGTGTAAAGGAACATGTGTCGGAATATATGTATTCGGAATTATTGAGAATTAACTGAGTGCTGGATCTATCCAGAAATGACAAAATGTTTGAGGAAATGTGTGAAAAGTATGACTGATGATTGTGGAAGAGACATTTGGAGAACTGTTCAGCTTAAGTGTTAATTATATTGTTTTAAATTGGTGATGTGGCAATATATAGTGAAATGTCCCAAAGAAGGTTACGAGGTAATTAGTTACTATAGTGCAATGTGATTAAACGATTCAGGACAAGGATAACGTTGTATACCGCATCGTGATCGATTTTCTCAAATTGTGGCGCCTTAAAAGTGTGGGGCATTAATCGTATAGAAAGGTTATGGATATGCAAATCAATGATGGTCAAATACTTTGGAAATTTGAATGATTTGCAAAAGAGATTAAATGGATTGAGCAGAAATTCAATAGCGTATAAGAGTGTTACTGTTGATGGATAATTGTCAAACTGGTAAAAAGAAAGTAATATGAGTTATCGGAATTTCAAATAAATTGTGTATAAAAAGGTACTGGCAAAACAATCGTGATTCGAAAACGCAAACCGATTGGGAAATTCAAATGAGTCAACTTACGAGAAAATGATATTTACGATCAGACAGGAAGTGTGTGTTTTACCCGCCAAAGAGACCATTAGAGAATTTTAAGGAATCGATGAAGTGTTGTGTTTCAACAAGAGTGTACCGAAAGAGAAATCAAAGGTCTAGAGGAGAAATTGAATAGTAAATTGGGAATGATTAATGAATGTGACCGCCGAGGCAATCGTGAGACCGATATCCTCGAGTTCGTCAGATTGTTTGAACATAGTCAAAGACTATAATTGAATTGAGTAAATGATGACATGGACGTGAATTGTAATAGGGGTTGAGTGATCCATCATGACTATGAGTCGAATCGTCAAGGAAACTAAAATCGTTATTAAATGGCCTCTGCGTGACCATCGTGAAACTAGATTGGTAGAGTGGTTTAAAACCTAAAGATGGTCCTGATTGATAAAATGTTTTATGGACTGGATTGGGAAACAGAGTTATGAAATGATAAATGTGTTTCTGGTATTGAATGTAGGGATTTGCGAATACTGATAAGAATATGAGTAAGAATCATAATAGAGAAGAGTTGATCAATTCTCCCATCTCTTGATTCGTGTATATGAAATTTCGAGACGAAATTTTATAAGGAGGGTGAATTGTAACATCCGTGCTATCACAAGTAGTGGTATTATGGTAATACTGGATCGATCGATAGGGTCAGATCAGATTTACCGACCGAAAGATGCTATCGGGCCTCTAATTATAGAGGAACAGGTCTCATCATATGCATAGTCATTTATTCATATGTACATGCATTTATGATTTTTCAGATTTCATTGTGAATTGGAATTGACCAATTGGACGGTATGTGAATTGATCGACTTGTGAACCGACCGAACCGATCGAAATATGATTGAGTGAGAAATTAGGAGTTCTCGGGTTCAAATGACTGATTTAGAACATTTGCAGTGATTGGAAATTTATAGAGGCTTATAGAAAATTTTCGAGAAATTTGGGAGAAAATGCCCTGGGATAGGAAATTTTGAGTGATGATCGATTGACCGATATTCGAAAGAATCATCCAATGGTAATGGAAAAAAACTAGAAGTTCTTGATAGGAAATAAATATGTTGAGCCATGGAAAATTTGAGACGAAAATTGGACCGATTCAGACTTAAGCCTATAAATAGTAGGGTTGGAAATTGGGAAAAAATAACCTAAGGCATTATCGTTTCTTCTTCTTCTCTCTTCGACGGTGATCTTCGATTCCTCCATAGGTGAGGATTCTTTGATCTTTCTCTATGGTTTTCATCTCATTGTGCTAAGCTAACCGATTTATTGTGATTGATGAAGGATTGAGAGGTTTGAGAGTGTTAATCGGTGATCGGGGAAGATTTTAGGTTTACGGAAGTCAGGGATCGATTCATCGATTGGTAAGTTTTATTGGCTTTAATGTTGTTATTATCGGGTTATTCGAAAAGCTATGGCATTTATGGGGTTAGATTGAGTGGTTAGGGTGTTTAATGGAGGTTATTAATAGCTCTAATGACGAAAATCGCTCGGAGAAGACGATATGGTCTTCGCACGTCATGACGAGCATAGAAGTGGTAGGGCTTCGTCGCGATTTAATAAATTGAATTTAAATAAATGTGTTAGTCGCGCGAGCTTGTGTAGACGACGCGACGAGTGGAAAATTGGTACGTCACGACGAGCCTTTGGCTCATTGGCCATGAAATGAGTGGGAGTGTTATGGCGAAACGATCATTGTACGTCCTTGGCGAAGGACGTGGTCGCGACGAGGATGGATTTTCCGATTGGATGATTCTTTGGGTTATTGGGCATATCTTTTGTCATGACCTCCAATCGAGGTAATTCCATTTGTTATGAAATAGGAAAAGAGGTCTCAAAATGAGAATAATTATGGAATTAGATTTGATTTAATTGGTACTGAATTATAGAAATTGAGGTCAATTGTGATTCATAGTGTGACCTAAGTGTCACAACTCGAGACTATTGGAGTTTTAATGGGAGATTGCAATAGAGGTTTTGACCCAATGGATAGGAAATTGTTATAGTAAGTATGAATATAGGAAATTGGATGGATCATAGGATTGGATCAATTATTGTCGAGCAATTGAGTAAGAAAGTGGAATTGGGCTTAAGGTATCGAAATTGGGATTTAGCACCGAAAATCGTGAGCACGCATTGTACATCATTCAGACCGAGACATATGCATTATTGTCCGCTTAATCGGGCAATTAGTAATGGGTTGTACTTTATTGTTATAGTGGCGCCGTTGGATCATCGCTCCACGGACATTGCTTTGGGACTTGTGTAATAGCTCTAAGTTACGGTGAGTAATCTAGTTGGTTTCTCAAATTTCGATTGTCTAAATGCTCACCGTATGAATTATTGAAATGAATGTGATTGAATTGTATGCTTTACCGATCAATCGGACGCTACATGACAATCGTAAATTGCATGATTATTGAAATATACATGATCGAATCGTATGTTCTCACCGTATTGAATCGACTATTGTGTGACCACCAAATGTATGAGTGAATCAGTATTATTATGAATTATATGTGACCGATTCGCATACGACATCAGATTGATTGAATTATTGAGTGACACGGAACTGATATCCGGGCTTTGTAGCCATACACCGAAATTATCAATCATCGAATATCAATTATCGAACATCGCACCGCATGCATAAATGCATGATCGGATAATGGACGTGTCCCAAGTTGCTATTATCATCGAAAAGAGCCTCGAGCTCAATAATGTAATCGACGGGCTTAGGCAGGGAGAAATCACGCGCCGCGTCCCCCCATCAACATCGATCGAGCACTTGGGCACAACATCAATAACTGGAAAGAGTCTCATATGCATTGCATACTATATTGAATGTCCGAAATGACCGTATGATTACCGTGAATGACCGTGATCGCTCATCGCAAATTATTGTGAATGAATGATCAATTGTGGCAATGACCGATTAACGTGTTGACATGATTTATCGTAAATCGCTGTATAATATCGTAACCGTGATGTGACATCAGAATTGTTATGTATGATTACCATAGACCGTTAATAGACTATCGTGAATCGTGAGGCCATATCGTAATCTACGGTATGGTATCGTAATTGGTTATCACCGTGAATTGATATAACATCGTGAATCGCTATCATCGTAAATCGTTATATAGTCGCATAATGTTATACGACATCGTTAATTGACTACTATCAGATTGTGCTATACGCGATACGCTGTAATGCATGATTTGAGTGAACCATCGGCGATGGTTTCTCATTGAGTTCGCAAAGTCACCCAACATTGCAACTATTTTTCGTGGATTGAAGAGTACTCGCCGCATTTAACGGAGTATGTCTCGCTGCATTGAGTCGGAGACTAGGGTCTGGATCGCCAAGCGCCGCATAAGTGTCTTTCCGAGTGTGTGTGTAAATGAATAATTCCGCTTTTTTTACTAAATTGAACTACTATTTTATAGGCCCCAGAGTGATAATTGTATAACCGAAATGTGATTACCAAATTGTGTTTTGAGTGAATGTATTCGTTTTAAAGGGACCCAACTGCTTATTGAATTGTGCATTTGATTGATTCTAAAGCGTTAAATAAATTGTGTATCGAGTTTTGTATTGAAATTGACTGTCAGAGCCTACCATTCTCGTGTGGCGTGGACTTGATATCACCCACGATATCGAAGTTCGGGTCCCACGGGTTGGGATGCTACATGCAGCTGCTTGAGACTCGACCAGAAGTCCAGACCTCCATGATCAAAGTGAAGGCTTTGAAGGCGAGCTGGAGGTGAAGGAGGGGAGAGACCTCCTCCAGCTCAAACGCATCCTTGGAGGAGGAAAAGAAATCCTGAGAGGGAGGTGGGCACTTTGTTGGCTCGGACCGCCAAGGGAGAGGAGGAGAAGGACGAATGGAGGAAGACTGTGAGGGCGGAGCGGAGCTAACAAGAAACTCCGCTAAGATTGAAGCCGCCTCGCAGATGGAGGGTAGGGACAAAGCCGAGGAGACCTGCGGGAGGTGCGACGCTCTGTGAGGATGCAACGGTCGAGGCGATTAAGCGATGAAAACGGCGATTTCAGACGAGGAGAGTTTAGAACTCGCTGCGACATAACCTCTCTTGCTCGAGGAGGGCCATGAACTCTACACTCCTGGGGCCTGGTGTGCCCTTCATTCGAGGAGTATGCCTAGCCGCTTCTTCCCGCAGCTCTTGGGCTTTTTTTAGAGGAAGTCAGGGAGAAGGCTAAAGGAGAACGGGACTCCATTCCGGACGAAGAGCTGGATCTCAGCTCCGATGAAGAGCTTCCCTACGAAGATATTTCTCCGGTCGCTCCCCCGGGCCCTGCTCCTATTCCCATTGTGTCGCTCTCCGAAGGGAAGAGCTTCTGCGAGGATATTCCTCCTGCTTTTTCCCGGGTCTGCTCCTACTCCCATTGTGCGCTCCCTTTCGAGGCTTCTCCTACTCCTTTAGCTACTTGTTGCTCCCCTTCTCCAATTCTAGAGCTCACCTGGTCAAGCCAGGCCGAGGTAAATTTAATATTAATGAAAATTTCTAGTTGTGTTTCATTTTCTCAAGTCATTTTTTTCAAGTCAATTTTCGTGTTTATGTTCTTTGTTTGGACATATAGTAGGGTTAGGTGTTACTTTCATCGATCGAGCCGAGGTCCCAAGGATCTTGTCTTAGCATCGATCGACCGTAGTCGATCCGTGGAGATACCGAGCGAGATCCCAAGGATCTTGTTCTTAGCGACCGATCGACCGTAGTCGATCTGTGGAGATACCGAGCGAGGTCTCAATGATCTTGTCTTGGCAATCAATCGATCGTAGTCGATCTCTGGAGATAACGAGCGAGGTCCCAAGGATCTTGTTCTTGCGACCGATCGACCGTAGTCGATCTATGGAGATACCGAGCGAGGTCGCAAGGATCTTGCTTCACACCGATCGACCGTAGTCGATCTATGGAGATACCGAGCAGGTCCCAAGGATCTTGTCTTCATGCACCGATCGACCGTAGTCGATCTGTGGAGATACCGAGCGAGGTCCCAAGGATCTTGTCTTGGCGACCGATCGACCGTAGTCGATCTGTGGAGATACCGAGCGAGGTCCCAAGGATCTTGTCTTGACGACCGATCGACCGTAGTCGATCTCTGGAGATCCCGAGCGAGGTTCCAAGGATCTTGTCTTGGCGACCCGACCGACTGTAGTCGGTCTATGAAGATGCCGAGCGAGGTCCCAAGGATCTTGTCTTGGCGACCGATCGACCGTAGTCGATCTATGGAGATACCGAGCGAGGTCCCAAGGATCTTGTCTTAGCGATCCGACCAACCGTAGTCGGTCTATGGAGATTTCGGACGAGGTCCCTAGGATCTTGTCTTGGCGACTCGACCGACCGTAGTCGGTCTATGGAGAATGTCGAACGATGACGATGGCGAGGGTCCCAAGGATCTTGTCTTGGCGATCCTACCGACCGTGGTCGATCTATGGAGAATGCCGAACGATGGCGATGACGAGGGTCCCAAGGATCTTGTCTTGGCGACCCGACCGACCGTGGTCGATCTATGGAGGATGCCGAACGATGGCGATGGCGAGGGTCCCAAGAATCTTGTCTTGGCGACCCGACCGACCGTGGTCGATCTATAGTCGAAAGCGAGCAATATTGATAGGCTTCCCTTTGAACGATTTGCTAAGCAGTTTGCCGAGGAATTTGAAACCCTTTATTGATGATAATGAGGCGTGGGCCGTTAAAAACCACATCGAGGGGATGAAACAAGGTACCCACAGATTTTGTACAAAAACAGTAATGAACAAACATTAATACAAATAAAACTTATCTACTGGTATGATGCCTTCAGCTTCCCAGAGTTCCGTGGCCTCGATTTTTCACGGGGTGTATCCCCCGATCTTTGTGTTGCTCGGCTTTACTCCTGTTGTAGAATTTCGCTGTTTTCGCTTAGCGCCTTGAACGAGCGGCCGCCTGCCTCTGTCTTCACTAAGAAGCACGAGTCCTGCTTGGCGAGCTTCATTATTCCTCTCTTCTTATCGACTCTCCCGTCAAGGAAGCTCGTCAGGACTACCGCCTCATCTAGTATTTTTGTTTCTGCAAGTAACATTCCCTAGTGATTCTCTGCTGACCCCTGACAATACCAACTCCGTGGGGTGTCGGGAACTTCATAGCTTGGTAGTATATGGAGACGACTGATCTGAGGGCATTTTGAGTAGCCCGCCCGATTATTGCGTTGTACGCTTCTTGAAACTTGACGACTAGAAACTCAACGTCCTTTTTTATCTGGCACGGCTTCTGCCCGAACTTCACTTTCAAATTCACCCGGGGAACGGGTATGCTGACACCCCGATTACTCCTTTGATTGGGTCGTCTGTAGGTTGTAGACGATCTTCGGGTACCTTCATCTGCTTGAAGGCCTCATAATACAGCAGGTCGACCGAGCTGCTCGTATCAATCATCACCCGCTTCACCTCGTAACCGTCCATGTTCAGATTTACCACGAGGGCAACTTACTCCATCGAGGTCCGACTCATCGAATGAGATCATCTCGTCGTTCTCCTTCGGTTTTTTGGTGGACGAATCTTTGCCGACCTGTTTGGCATATCTTTTTCTCCCTTTGGCAGTGGATCCCCCCGCTATGTTTCCACCAAATATCATGTTAATGACCCCGGTCGGTCGGTCGTCTTGCTGTCCAACGTTCCTGCCGTCTCTTTCCCTTGATCGTCCTCTCTCTTCGAGTCGATTGTCTGTGTTCACGTTGTTCCTCCCTCCATCATTTCCATCATTTCGTCTCCAAGACTGTCGCTCACTGTTCGGTCGACCGATCCTATTGTCATTGTCTCGATCGGCATTTCGTCCGTACTTTATAAACCGACCGAGCTTTCCCCTTTGGATAAGGGATTCGATTTCTTTTTTCAATGACCAGCAATCCTCCGTGTCGTGGCCAATGTCTCGTGGAAACGATAATATAGATTTGGGTTCCTCTCTCGTAGGTGGGTCTTCATTTTATTTGGCTCTGGATGGATTCCCATCCGCTTTCATAGCCGCCAATACTTCCGCATATCGTTTGTTAAGCGGTGTGAAGTCTTGATGATGCCACTGCTGACCAGTAGGTTTCCTCCAGGTCGATCGATCCTTTGTCTCTTGTGAGACTCATCCGCCTACCACTTACCGACGATCATCTTCCCGGCGTTTCGTATTCTTTAGTACTTCTTCGAGCTGAATGTACTTATCCGCCCTACTTCTTATTTCCTGAACAGATCGGGGTTGATCGAGGGCTAACGACTTCTTAAACTCCTCGTCCCTCGTATTGCTCATAAGCGCGGCCAGCATAGATGAGCAAGTGAGGTCGGGGACCTCGATCGCTTCGTTATTGAATCGAGTGATGAATTCCCGCAAGCTTTCATTCCTTCCTTGGGTAAGTTGCATCACCTCCAAAGTTGTCTTCTGCGGTCGCTTACTAGTGGCGAATTGGTTCAGGAATAACAACCTGAAATCTTCGAAGCATGTGATCTGACACAGGGGTAAGCCGTTGAACCATCGCTAGCTCCCTCTTGGAAGGCGTGCAAAGCCTTACATTGATAGCGTCCTAACACAATATAGATTCATCATGGATCGGAAAATCTGCGGGTAATCCAGGGTCGGTCTTCCCAGTGTATTTCTCAGGGGTCGATATTTTTGTGCCGGGTGCCGGGAGGCTATCCAAAATTTCCGGAGTGAAGGGAGAGCTATACTGTGACGTCAGGCGATCTGGAAGGAAACTCATAGCTGTGTTAATCCGATCGTCCACGATTTTTTCTTAGGCTTCGGTTGGGCGATGACCGTCGTCATCTTTGGTTTGTCGGGCGACTTGCCATGCGATTTTACCTTTATTCATATTGGTTGAGGCGCAAAATTTGGCGGATCAACGGATCGCAGCCTTCCTCGATCTGTTTTGGTCAGGTAGGTATGCGATCGGAAGAGGATCGCCCCGGCCGGAGTTGGATATTCAGTGCGACGAGCGGCGTTATCCTCCAAAGCTACGCTATGTTCTTCTTGTTCCAAGGTTTGAGGTCATGGTTGATCGTTAGGATCCGAGGATTCGTCGTGAAACATGTAGTACAAAGGCAGAGTTGTAGGTAGTGAAAACCTATCGTTGCAGATCGCCAGAGCCGCGACAATGGCTATATCGGGGTTCGTCGCCGCCGTCTGACTTATCTGTGTATTTCTGGACGTGGTACCTAAGTCGGGCCCCACGGTGGGCGCCAATTGGTTCGCCAGATTTTGGCCGAATCAGACGTTGTTGCTTGGATCCATGAAATTTGGTTGCTTTTGTGATTAATCCGACGTGAAGATACCGCAAAACAAAGAAGGCACGTCGGGGGTTGTGTCCCGATTAGCCCCTCCGACGCTTAAGTCAATATCTTTGTGAAGGTGAGGTTGATCAATGTAGAGAAAAGCTAGGTTTGGATTGCGTACCTCCGTTATGGGAGAATTATACCTTATATAGGGGATGGACGCTAGGGTTAAACCTTTACGTGTTTGCATGAGAGTCTCTTACATGCGGATGGGCTGGGAAGAGCATGGATCGAGCTTGGGCCTGTCGTAGCCGTTGGGTTCGATACTTGTTCTATGAAGAATTGACCGATCGGCCCAAGGGTTGTTTTATCTGGGTCCAGGCCCAGCATCGCCGACCCGACCACTTTTCATTCACAGAGACAATTCTACACTACTTTTCGGAATGCATTGAAATTGTTGGATAAGACATTAACCCTGAAGTTGGATATCGTTGTCTTAACATTAACCCTGAAGTTGGATCTCGTTGTCTTGTTGAATAATAGAGGTGAAATTTTTAATTCAGGGTGGTGATTTTTCGCAACGACTTACATTTTCAAATAAGTTATTCCATTTTAATTATATCTGCTATTGTTACTAATAGACAAAATTTAAGAGTTCAAATCCATAAACGGTTATTTAAGGAAGTGTTTGTTTTATTTTTATTTTGTTTTCAATCTTGTTTGTTTGAGATTTTAATTTTAGTTTTTGACTTTGGTTTCTTCTCGTTAAAAAACATTATAAAAAGTGATTTTGTTTCTATTTTTATAATCCGATTTACTATCATTGAAATATATATTATTTAATTATTTAATTTTCAATAAAATTATGAATAATTTAATTCAACATTATATTTATATATTTAATAAATTAAAATTAATTATCAATAAAATTATGAATATTTTATTTTATTTTATAATTAAATTTAAAATATATAAATATTCAAATAAAATTTAATTTAATACTTAAAATATATTTCAAATTATTTTGTAAATAAAATTTTAATTTTAAATTAATTATTTTATTAAAATAACATAATTTTATTAATAATTTGTTAATAAATATTATATAAAAGATTAAATAAATTTATTTAATTAAAAATAATTTATCTTTAAGTTTTATCTTAAATGTAATTATTATGAGTGATAAAAATACAACTATATTAACGTTAACAACTAAATAAGTTTTTTTTTTATTCAAAAAATTAAAATTAAAATTAAAAACAGAAGTAAATCTACCACTTAATTTGCTAATAAACTTCCACAAAGTACGTAACTTACAAGTTGTTACTTGCAAGTTGCAATAAAGAATTTTGTCCGCAATATATTCTAAAGATAACGGTTACCGGTTTCTCCAAATATTGAACACCCCTGCCATGGGAAGATCACGAAACTGTTAACTACACAAACCACACACGTTTGGTCTTCATTCCCCTCGCTCCAAAACCATTTGGTCACACAAAACCGCTATATTTCCTACCAAAGTTCTCGTTTTCTAACCAACTTTCACCTAACTCGTAAAAGATCTGAACATTTCCATAACAGTACCATACGAAAGCCAACATTTCCACTACACTGTCACTTTTTTTTTGTTTTAAATCCGGAGTCCCGGAGAAAGAAGTTGAGCAACCATAGAAGCCAAATAAAAAAAATTCCAACCTGCTTTAATCCTTCTTGCAAGCATTTCCTTGCACCAAAGTTCCAATTCTTTGTTGTTATTTGCTCCAAAAGAAATCTCAACTTGGTAGATCCCATTGGAGCAAAAAGTATTTTATATTGGCAGATACCCGTAAACATTATTCTTTGAGTACAGCGTAAAATTATCGGATACATACTCTATCAGATATGTATTATATGATATAAATTACGTATTTAATTGAATTATTTGATTAGTTAATAATTTAAAATTAAGTAATAATATTAAACGACTATTTCATCACAATAGCTTAAGCTGTTGTGTGAGGTCAACTCAATTAGTTTTATATATTCTCTAACACACCCCTTGTGAAAGTCATTTGAGTTTAAACTCGTGAAGCTTATTTTACTTCGCTTAATTTAATTGAATATGTGGGTGGTAGGATTGAACTCACGATCGTTTGATCGTAGACTACGATATCATATTAAACGACCATTTCACTACAATAACTTAAACTGTTGTGTGAGGCCAACTCAATTAGTTTTATATATTCTCTAACAAATAATTTCAATTTAAATGACGTTTGACCAACTTTAACATGTTTTTAGTAATGGCTAATGACTTGATGAGAGACTCGCTACACCACTTGCATTAGATCACTCCTTTAGGTACATGAGAGCAATTGTAAGCTACGTGGAATTGGAACAAGCGACGAAATTTGAACAGTTCTACATGCGCGAGAAACTTGTGAGAGAAACATTTTAAGCTCTTAGGAATTTTGAACAGTTCTCTGCTTTGTTTCTTACTTCTGACACTATTTTTCATTTCTGATCAATCCCTGGGGCCACTTAGCTGAACTCAATTACAGTCAACTTACGTTTCTAAGAACATATGTTTTAGCATATTTATATCCTAATTGCTATTCATTTGAGTATTATAGTTAATCTGTATATCCTACAGAATGACACATAGCATAGAAATGTAGAG
The DNA here is from genome assembly GCA_029891385.1 of Erythroxylum novogranatense. NCBI lineage: Eukaryota > Viridiplantae > Streptophyta > Magnoliopsida > Malpighiales > Erythroxylaceae > Erythroxylum > Erythroxylum novogranatense. The sequence continues at coordinate 97,667,861 of CM057230.1, forward strand.
AGTTCCAGAGGAAGCTAGCAGAGACAATTTGATGTATTGAATACTGGAAATCGTACATTGGAAAAGGATGTTTTCAATTTCTTTTGTTGTAATATGGATCTATAGTCCTTCTAGGAAGAGTTCTTTAATTTTGTAATTTGCAAATGTTTAATTTAATTATAATAGGTATTAAAATTTTGATATAATTGACACTCAATCTTAAATATTTAAATTACTTAATTTAAATTAAAATTTTATATCTAATTAATTATAAAATTGAGTTAATTCTTCTTAAATTAACACATCAAAATATATTTAATAAAATTTAAGTTTATGTTTAAATTCTAATATAAATCTTTTTCTTAAATTCGAACTCTTTCTAAAGATTTTACATTGTCTGTTCATAAATTTAATTTTAGGTTTAAAATTTTATTAATTATTAAAATTGAATTAATTTACCTAAAATTAATATGTCAAAATATATTTAACTAAATTTAAACTTAATTTTCTTTTTCCGATTCGAATCAGGTCAGGTCCCAATTGCTCTACGCTGTCTGCTTGCTGCCAGCCCAGTCGTTTGCAGGTGTAGGTTACGTTACTCAAACCAAAAAGAACGTTCTACTTTTTATTTTGACTCAATTGTTCTCTGTTTCTAAATATCGTAAATTTTTATATAAAAGCAGCAGAAATTATATAAATTGCTATGGAACACAAGCATAGAGCTTACGTACATTATCTTAGGTTAGTGGCCTAATTAAGGTGACGGTAGACACATGTTTAATAGATGTACAAACCGAAACGATACGAAGATGTGCAAGTTGAGAAAAATAGATAGAATAGGTTGTTGGGGTTAAGTTATCAATATTTGTACATTTAACGTGGCGTACGGTGCTTTGTTCTTTGCAGATATATCAACCTGCGACGTGGGTGGCTTTAAAGTATAAAAGCAAGGTAGTTGTAAACAGATAAGCTGCCTAATTCCACCATTAGAGACCAGTCAATCCAAACTCTTGCCTCGTAACCTTTTTCCCAATAAAACCATTATCTCCTTCGAGCAATAACTCAACACTAGAACCCCATTTTTGAGAGATTGTACAAAAACGTGTCATGGACTCGGTTGTTTCAGAGCTTGAAGGGACTCTTATCAGAGACCCTGACCCTTTCTCGTACTTCATGTTAGTAGCATTTGAGGCTTCGGGTTTGCTACGTTTTGCCTTGTTGTTGATCTTATGGCCTGTGATTCGTTTACTATATGTGTTTGGGATGGGCGAGTTTGGGCTAAAACTGATGGTGTTTGTTTCGACCGCCGGTGTTCGAGCAGCTGAGATCGAGTCAGTGGCTCGAGCTGTGTTGCCTAAGTTTTACATGGATGAGCTTCGCCTGGAGGCTTGGAAAGTGTTTAACTCGTATGATAAGAGAATTGTTGTGACCAAAACACCAAGGATTATGGTGGATAGGTTCGTGAAGGAACATCTGCGAGCTGATGAAGTTGTTGGAAGTGAACTTGAAGTGAACCGGTTTGGATTAGCCACGGGGTTTCTCAGAAGCGAACGCGATAGTATCGATTCATTTATCACAAATCGAGTTGCGAAAATGTTCATGGATCAAAAACCTAGTTTAGGTCTAGGAAGGTCTGCAACAAGCTCTTCGTTCTTATCTCTATGTAAGGTGAGAAACTCTAGACCAAAGTTTCCTTTCATGCATGACTAAACATGGCAAGAAAAAACGTACGTTGGATTCAAAATTATCAAATTCGGATAGAAAGTAGAAACCCAAAGTTAAAAATATTTTCGAATTCAGATTGGATTCTTAGGTGTCCTATCCCCATCTCACCTATCGCTAACCCAGTAATTACTTTTGGATTTACTCATTTAATTTTAACTTTCAAGTTACTCATATTGTTTAATTATTTATGCTGGACTACCTTTAAGATTACCTTAATTTTGAAGTTTAGATTCTTAGGTGCCTTATCCCCATCTCACTTATTGCTAACCCAGTAACTACTTTTGGAATTACTCATTTGATTTTAACTTTGAAGTTATATTGTTTAATTATTTATGCTGGACCACCTTTAACATTACCTTAATTTTGAAGTTACTCAAAATGTACAGCCTTTAACATTACCTTAATTTTGAAGTCACTCAAAATGTACATACTTATTGTTCAATTAATAAAATTCGATCGAGTTTTAATTGGAATTCAGAATCAGGTTTAGGGTATGCAAGCCCTATTAACTCATCATGTATTATATTTGGCAAGCAATGGTCTAACCATCACTTAACAGGAACAAATGAACCCACCGTTCATCACCAGTGAGAAGCATCATGACCACGAGCTTGTCCGCCCACTTCCGGTGATTTTTCACGACGGCCGACTTGTGAAGCGCCCTACACCGTGTACTGCTCTGTTGATCATCCTATGGATGCCACTTGGCATCATATTAGCAACACTCCGTATTGTGGTGGGATTGATGTTACCTATGTGGGCTAAACCCCACCTATCCAAGATCCTAGGTGGCAAAGTCATTGTCAAAGGTAAACCACCACCGCCTGTAACCAGCGGGAACAGTGGTTTTTTATTTGTATGCACACATCGGACCCTCATGGATCCAGTAGTCTTATCCACCGTTCTCCGACGGAAAATCCCGGCAGTCACGTACTCCATCTCGCGATTGTCAGAGATTTTATCTCCGATCCCAACTGTCCGATTAACAAGAATCCGCCATCTAGATGCAGAGAAGATTAAACAAGAACTGGCCAAAGGTGACTTGGTAGTCTGTCCAGAGGGAACAACTTGTAGGGAGCCATTTTTGTTGAGATTTAGTGCACTGTTCGCTGAATTGACGGACAGGATAGTGCCAGTAGCCATGAACTATCGGGTCGGATTCTTCCATGCAACTACCGCCAGAGGTTGGAAAGCATTGGACCCCATCTTCTTCTTCATGAACCCTAGACCAGTTTACGAGGTGACATTCTTGAACCAGTTACCAGTGGAAGCGACATGTTCGTCAGGTAAAAGTCCGCATGATGTCGCGAACTATGTTCAGAGAATCTTGGCGGCTACCTTAGGATTCGAGTGCACGAACTTTACTAGGAAAGACAAGTACAGAGTGCTTGCAGGGAACGATGGATCAGTATCTTACACGTCATTTGTTGATCAGATTAAGATGGTGGTGAGCACTTTCAAGCCCTTCTTTCACTGAGAGGAGCGGAGATGATAATGGGCATAATAAGACCATTTCGGTTTTTCTTTTTCTTTTTCATGTTATGTGTTATATATATATATATTTCTGTGAGGTTGTTCTTTTTCTTGTAAATGGATGGGCTGTATTCTTTTTTTCTTTTTTTTTTATTCTGATGGTCATTATTTCTGGATTTATTGAATAATGTAAGAGGATGATGAATCTAAATCAGCTATTTTTCTTTTATTCTAATTGTCCTATTTTGGTTTTAGAATGACAAATCTCTTCCTCTTATGTTTGCACTCCGTATACAAATGTTTTATTATTTTAAATTACTTAAAATAATTTTAAATATTAATTAAAACACTAAAGATGACTTTTTATTCAATTTCATCTAATTATTGTAATAAAACCATATTTTTAATATTGTAAAATACTTTTATAGTATTTTACAATAGTAATAATATTTTAAAGATAAGTTAAATCGCATCCGATCCTATTTAAGGTGTCTTGTCTTCAATCCTATGCTCTGAATATGAAATTATGTCTATACTTTTAACTTTAACTTATTTGGAATATCAAATTAATCCCTGAGCTAGTCTCATACGTGCCCATAATTGTTTTCAGGTGGAGAATATCAAAGAAAATCAAATTATAATAGCAATTAGAAAAATAATTTAATTACTGATAATCACTAAAATTAGTCATATTTGCATCCATATATTTTATTCATAATTATTATTAAATTATTCGTAATTATGTTTTATCTTTCCAATTAAAATGGTAATAGGTAGGTCTAATTCGGATATTAGGAAATCTTTGCAACTAAATAAACGAATTTGAAATTAAATAGATCAAACTATATTCAATTTGATGGCGGATTTAGATTTTCTCAACCCAATTCCAACCGAAATCTAACATATTAAAATGTAAATCTTTTATGTTTTTCTTTTAGATCATAATCATATAATTTAATAAATAAGTAAATTATTAGGACTTAATATTATATACGGGAGAAAAAGTAGATACTTTATATTTTAATTTTAAATTATACTCAAAAATAAACAAAATAATTTTTATTGATTATTATATATGAAAATAAGAATTTGAATTTAACAAGTCAAGATCAGGTTGACCTGGCTACAAACTCAAACTTTGTGAGAAAAACAGGTCAAGTTAAGCTTAAGCTTAAGCTTAAACTCGATCTTAGATTATTTTTATATACAAAACTATATCGTTTTACATTGTTAATTAGAAAATATTGAGCAAGCTCGGACTCGGGCTCTAGTTGGGCTACTCAGGCCCGATGTATTACTATCCTTATACCTGTGATTAACTACTAGAGTTGTTGGTACACCAATAGGGGCCGATGAACTGGTAATAGAGTCAGCTCCAACTGATAGAACTGTAAAGTGCAATTTTGATGTCGCATTTTATGATGCGGATAAGGTCGTATGGAGTAGTTATAAGGAGATAAAAGGAGTCAGTTTGTTAAATGTTTTTTTTTAGTTTCTCACTCATATTGCACGTCTCTTATTGCGGAAGCTATAACTTTCAAAAGGTCTTATTTTAGTTGATACACACTAGCGTCATATCAGTGGAGGTGGAGACCAACTGCCTTCATTTGGTATAACAATTCCATAGATCTAGCATCGGCATTAACAAGCTCGGAATGATCGTGAACGAGTGCAAAGCCACCACTAAGGAATTTCAGTTTTTTACTTTTACCTGAATTCCTAGACATGTTAATATGGTAGCCCACCTATTAGCTAAAGCAGTTACTAGATATTCTAATAGGCATAGTTGAAATGGGTAGTTGACTTCTTTATTAAACACTCTAAATTATGATGCCGGATTATCTCAATAAATAAATCCAGTAAAAAAAAAACAACTAACTGAGGGTTCTTATTCTTGAAATTCGGGCTGGACCTTAAATTTTCTTTTTAAACTTTGACTTCTTATTTGATTAAGCAATTCAAGATTGGATATTTTTGCGATCCCTAATCCTAACTGTTGTAATTAGTTGTAATTATAGTGTAATTCAGTATGTTTTTTTTAAATGCATTTCAATATCCATAATTTAAAATTTGGGCTCTACTTGATCGCGGGGTGTTCTATCATTATCCTGATTTCAATTGGTATAACTGTTCAGCAACTCTCTCGCTCGCTCGCGGGTGTATAGTTTCCAAGAAGAGCACTTTCTTCTTTCTACCAACCTTACCTACAAGGAGAAAACCATAATCATATAAAATTTAAATATATAAATAAAGATTTTAAATTGTATATTACATAATAGTATATAATTCTATTTCCAATTCCAATTTCTAGATGAGATCAATCACGTGTTGATCTTAAAATATCCTAAAGAAGCTTTCATAATGTATTGCAGTTGGTGACCAATTGCATAAAGATATGTATATATATCTACATCACATATATAGATGATAATTAAAGTTATAATGAAATCAAATTAAACTCAAACTTAAATTAAAATTTAATTATTTAAAATTTAAAATACTTTTACTATAGAGTAAGTTACTAGAGAAGACGAATCTTACATTTTCGTCTGAATCACGAAAGTATAAACACAAAAATATAATTAATGTAAGTATTCCTATATGATGCCACATGTGATTATAGCTTTTATAGCGTCAAAATCTTTCCTTTAAACAATGTTTTAAAATGGGAAAGTTAAACCGACGTTCATAAAATCAAGAATAAAATTTTAAACTATAATTAGAAGATATTGTAATTATTTATTAAAAATTCTCAAGTTTAATTAAAAAGTTGTTAATTAAAATTAATGAATTAAATTTAATTCAGTATAAATTTATTAAAATTGCCGATTAATTAATAAACTGATTAGTTTTTTAAGAACAAAAGTTATTGAAATAAATTGAACTAAAAATTTAAAACTGAACTAAATTGAATGCTTCAAATTTTTACGATTAAATCGGTTGAATGTTTTAATCATTGTTTTAAAGCAAATCACTAAGTAGCTAGTAATTAATATGCAAATATAAGGTTTTAAATAAGGGTGAGCATTATTGAATTACCGATTATTCAACCCAAATAGAATTAATTCAGGTAAGCAAATGTTAAATTTCGGGTAATTCGGGCCGGCCCAAGTATTACCCGAATTATTTTCGAGCCGGGACGAGTAACTCCGAAAAAATTCGGGCCGGCCCGATTACCCGAATTAGGTTTAAAAGAATTATGAAATAGGGTAATTAGGATAATTCGGGTAAATCGGGCCCGATTACCCTAATTAGGTTTAAAAGAATTATGAAATAGGGTAATTAGGATCATTGGGGTAAATCGGGCCGGGATAATTCGGGTAATTCAGGTAAATCGGGCCGAGTAAATAGGTAATTTGGGTAAATCGAACCGGGTAAGTTCGGGTAATTGAAAGTTTGGGTTTAGACCGGGTAAGGGAAAAAGATTTTGTAATTGGCCGAGCCCTAATAAGAAAAATCGGGCCCAATTACCCTAATACTCACCCCTAGTTTTAAATGATGGAATCGATATATACATATATATATATATATAGTTTCACATTAAATTAAAATTAAAATATTTAAACTTAATTTATGGATAAGTTTGAATTTGTTTATTTAAATTTGATTATATTTAAATTTAAATTTGATTATATTTAATTCTAAATTTATAAAATAAATTTAGATTCAATTCAGTCTAACTTATTATTATTTATATTTACAAGTTACATATTTTAAATAATTATTCAGATTCTATTTCAAACAAAGAATTTAATCTAACACTATCAGAAGTATTAATGCTTTAGGGAACCAAAAGGAACAGCAAAGTGGAAATTTTTAAAGCAAACAAAGAGTCTTCCTCTAGCTTTGATTATTGTAAGAAACCACCAAAATCGAGATGACGATACACCTCCATTTCGGAGCGTATGGATCCCAATTTTGGCAGCTTATGTTGAAAGCATAAACAAAGATTATTGCAAAACCAATGTCTACTAATTTGCCGACATAATCCCAAGTTTCACAATTATAATTATGAAATAAAATATAATATTTATCCTAGCTAATCTGAATTGTGAACTCTTTGGGTTGAAACACCTGTTTTTGTTAGTATATTTAATTCTGTTAACATATTTATATGAAATTTATTAAATAAATATGTGAATAAGATTTAATACAACTTATATAAGAGATAGGATTTGTTCGCAGCTCTTCACCCATTGGCACCTACTCTAGTCATGGCTTGAAATAAAGTTACTGTTTAATCGATGGATATAAAATAACAGTCAATTAAATAGCTCTATTCAGTAATATTTAGTCTAACCCTTTAACATGTAAGTTTAGTAAGATTTAAATTTTCATTGAATTTAAATTTTGGTTTAATTTAAATTTTATTATTTAAGTTTGAATTATTGCATTATTTAATATGATATTATGTTACAGTACAAATTATTCAAAACAATTGTACAAAGTGAGACAGAAGTTTGGAAGAGAAAAACTCTTAACTTTTGTATTAATGTTGTGGAATTTATATACACAAATTGTACAATGAAAAGGAAAAAAATCTGTACGTAACGCATATTCTAATTAATTACTGACAAGTATGAAGACGCAAAAGTGTAACAATTTGTATAGAGTGTAAAGGAATAAAAATGATTGTACTGGTGAGAGTGTAGCGGGAGCGCAGTAGTGATCTGTGGGTGTCGCTGGTGTGGTCTGTGAATGCTGTTGGTGTTGGTGAAAAACGTAGATGCTACAACCCCTCCTCAAGTTGAAGGTTGAGTAACCCCAACTTGACAAGGATAGCAGAGAGGGAGTGTCAGGGGAGAGCTTTGGTGAAGGCATATGCTAATTGATGTTTGGAGGATAAGTGGGTCGTTTGAATGAAACCTTCACGAACAACATTGCGAATTAAATGACAGTCGATGTCGAGATGCTTTGTGCGTTCGTGGAAAACAGGATTGTTGGAGATATGCACTGCAGCCATGTTGTCACATTGGAGAGGAATAGGGAGCGGGAGAGAAACTTGCAGGTCACGAAGAAGAAAACTGAGCCATTTTATTTAATGAATGTCTGGCCATACTCTCGTATTCAAACTTCAACGGAGGATCTGCTCACCGTGGCTTGTTCTTAGTTTTCCATTAAATTAGGGATGAGTCAAAAAAGATGCAAAAACCAGTCAGAGATTTTCGGGTAAACTTGCAACCAGCCCAGTCAGCATCAGAGAAAGCATGTAGAGAAGGGGTAGCTGTGTAACATCCCATCATCAATGAGAAGGATAAAATGGTAATTTGGAAGGAGATATGACTGTGAAAATGTATCTCGGCATGGTCATGCCTAATATGGCCTCCATATATGCATAAATTGTAATTTTTGTATCTGCACATGATTGTACATGCATTCATGACATTTCCCGTCATATGTGTTATTGTGAGAAACATATGAATTAGTGCTTGAAAATCAAATTGGAGTGGATTTTTGTGTGTTTTTCATTTTTGTAGAATTTTAGAAATTTTTCTGAAAATTTTTCAGGATATCTTTTCGGACCAAAAAATTTACAAGTGACAGACTGATTTGGATTTCCGGTGTCGAAAATGACTGTCCAATGGCACTAGAAAATTAGATACATGATTTTGAGATTTATGACTTTGAGCCATTGGAATTTGGAGACAAATTAGATTCGAAATTGAATTGGGATTGGAAAGAACCTTAAGAATGTTTTAGAATAAGACAAGTGGCAAGTGACACATGTCACTTGCCTACTAAAGCACCTAATTAGTGATTATTTAAAGTGTGAAAATATCTTAGTCTTCTTGGGTCATTCACGAAGCTTCCATTGAGAAGACAAGTTATTTTCCTCTCTTCTTCATTTCGTTGCTCCTCTCCTCCTCTCTCTTGACGGTTTCTTCTTCTTCTTCTTCTTGATTAACCTCCACCACACAAGGAACTCTCTTATGTAACTTGCTTGCTCTCCCTTGTTCTTGAAAATTTAAACCTAAGCAAAGAAGGTTGATGATCGTGTATGGTGGGGGAGATAGAGTGTTAGTGGTGATTTTTAAAGACTTGAAGTTTTGGAAGCTAAATGAGGTAAGGAAGATGTTCTATATCATGGTTTTGTAATTAATTAAATTGTTTGTGATGTATTTAAAGTTGATTGCATGGAAATTGTGGTTGAAATATATGGGTGTGTGTGTGTGAAATTTTTGTTTGATTGATGTTGAATGGGGTGTAGGTAAATGGGAATTGGTTTGGAATGAATTGAATGATGGTAGATGAATGGAAAATTAATGTAAGAAACTTGTGAGTGTGTGCTGTAATTTGTGGCCTTATGTTCAAGAATAAGATGTGAGTGAGTTATGATAGGTATAAGAAGTTAATAGAGTGAGAAATGGTATAGAAATGGTATGGAAGTAATAGGATTTGGTTTAGGTTGAAAATCTGGAAAATGTGACATGTACATATTTCAATGTTTTTTTATCATAACTCTTTATATAGTTGAGAAAATGAGGTGAGGGTTGGCTGGAATTAAACTTGAGAAGTTTGGTTACATTTTTTGTGAAGGAAGTGATGCTTAATTATGGCTTAAAGGGGTTTGAATTTGGCTTTGAAAGTGAGTTATAGGTGCTGTATGAACAGTAATTCGAGATTGTGACCTGAAACTTTGATGAATTTTTTTTTGGTTGATTTGGATTGAATTTGCTAATTTGGTCTTCATGAAAGTTGAAGATTTAGTTGTTAGCTTTCCAACGCCACTACGTATGAAATTTTTTTATTTGTACGTTGAAAGTTATGATTTGTTAATGTTCAGGTGGTCATTCAGTTGAAAATATGTTTTGAGTGCAAATAGCTCTAAGTGTATAGGTCCTGTGCTTTTTGTGTTCTGATGTTGATTTTGGAATGTTAAGGGTGAAATTGGCTCAAGTGACCTTTTGTAAAGTTGTAGAGGATTGTTGTAGCTTTCTAATGGGATATTATTTGCGAATTTTGGATGTAAGGATTGTAAGATATAAATTTGTAAATTTTGTCATGGTTTAGGTGAAATGGTTGCTTAATAAGCTTTAACAGGACAACCCCATTCATGGGAGGATTTGACCTAGTTAGAGATGCAATTTGGCCCTAAGTCCTTCATGAGAATTGTAGCTGCTCTTTCCAGTGATACCAAGCTTGAAATTTTTTGAAAATGGGATAAGAAGTTATGAATTTTGAAAGATCAGGTTATTGTTGAGAATAAATTGGGTAGGCAGAAGCTTTGCTTGAGAATTTGATTTGGTTAGAGATGGAATTGGCTTCCAAGTTGTTCATGAAAGTTGTAGCATTTGTTTTGCTATTTTGATTGACATAAATTTTGGAATTTTTGGCAAAAGGAATATAAAGTTATGATTTTTACAAAATGGTATACTGTTTTGTGAAACATTGTTCAGATAGTAACTTTGGGTGCATTTTTTGACACCCTTAGAGATAAAATTGGTTTTTGTGTCCTTCATAAAACTTGTAGATCTCTCTTTTATCTTGAAATTGATACAATGTTTGTCCAATTTAGAGATCGACGCAAGGAGTTATGACTTGTAAAAGTTGGGATGTCGGCAAAAAGAAAAAATAAAGCTTCCCGTCGGTCACTATAGTCGACCTAGTCGACTACAACGTCCGACTAGTCAACTAGGACATGTATTTTCCTGCATTAGTCGACTACAACCTCTGACTAGTCGACTAGGATGTGCATTTTTCCTGAACTGACCTCTCTCCACTATTTTGCTTATAACTTTTTCATCTGACATCTGATTGACCTGATTCTCGAGGCATCGGATCTGTGAATCATTGAATTTCATTTATTTGTGAAATTGGAAATTTTTAGAGCTGAAGTTATCTGGGATTGGTTAGGTCGAAGTGAAAGGATCGAGTAGTGATTTTTTTGCTCCGTGTTTTATCAATAATTGGACCTATAAAGGTCCTAATTACGTGATTTTGGTGCCTATGGTTTCTTAAATCATGAGGGAATCTTTTGTGATATGAATTATGGGATAATGTCAGGAATGTCACGAACATACATTGTACACATTTTAATTGCTACATGTGCATTATTAAATAGTCCTGATTGTGCATTTGGTAATAGTTGTATATTTTGAATGTTATAGATACACATTTGGAACGTCAGCACACGGACGTTGGAAGACTTCCAGGCATTAGCTCTGAAGCTATAGGTGAGTGAACTAGATAGTTTCTTACTTATCATTGACTTATGATTATTTGATTTTGACTCTGTGGAGGATAATGGTGGGATATTGTTTGATTGTGAATTCCGGACAGAAGGTCCGGAGTACTTGGAAAGATATGGTATAGAAGTGTCATGGGTATGTGAAATTGTCATTGTATTTTTAATGTGAAATATTGTGAATAAATTGTCCGATTGTGATAATTTGGAAATGATTGTGATATAGGAATACGTGAATAAAGTGATTGAATCTGTAGCATAAATGAATACTGCATGATTGCAAAATTAGTTAAAGATAGTTGTGACCGAGCAACACGATTTGAGCTACAAGCTCAACGATTAATGAGCCCTTAATGGGACAGTTTAAGAGTTACAAGCTCAACGATTAATAAGCCCTTAATGGGACAGTTCCAGAGCCTATGGCTCAACGATTGATGTGCCCTTATGGGGACAGTTCAGACGTTCGGTCATAACACTGAAATAAATTGAAAAAAAAATGTTACATGCCACTTTTGATTTGATCTATTTAGTTGAATGAAAGGCAAAATGCCATATATTGATATGATAATAGTCATGGGGTGCTTCTGATTGTGAATTATGAAACAACTATATTTTGCTTGAGTGTTTGGTGAATTCAATTGGTTATGGATGTCTAATCGTATGAAATGTATTTAATTGTCTATGCTCAAGTAAAATTGTGAAATGTGGTCAAATATGCAAGAATGGGATTATACGTTATGTGAATTGATGTGTTGAATAAATTGAGTGAATCGTCGATGATGATTACCTCACTGAGTTCGTAAAACTCACCCAAAATTTACAATTATTTTTCAGGACTCAGAAGAATATCCCGTTAGGCAACGGGCGTATAATGCTAGAAGAAGTCGGGATCAATTCGTGTATGCATTAGTGTCTAAGAAAAATTGTACTTTTTGTATTTTTTGTACAAATGATCAGGTCATATTGTAAAGTTAACAGACTGAACTAAATTGTATTTATGAAAAGGGCCCCGCGGCCAATGTGCATATTAATGATTATATGTAAATTGTTTTCCGTATAATATATATATGTTGTGTAGGTTTATGTTTTTAAAAAAATTTATACTGAGTTTTGATTGAGTGATGTAGCACGCCACACTCATAGGACACGGACTCGGATATCACCATCAATGTCGAGTTCGGTCATGCGGAGTGGGTGCACACCTGGAATGAATAGAGCAGAGCCTTGTCGATGGTGCCCGATAAGTATCGTAGGACATGTAAGAGGGCTTGTCAGTGAGAATGGCGTGGTGTGGCAAAAAATTGGCTGAGTTGTTGGGTGGCAAAGGCGATGTCAGGACGAGTGAAATTTAAGTAGAGGAGTTGACCAACAACTCGTCTATATTGTTCAGAAGCAGTCAACAATGGGCTATCATCAATGTCGAGTTTAGAATTTGGATTCATGGGAACTTCAGTGGGCTTTAAGTCTGTCAATTGGAGATAAGCTAAAATATCACGAATTTATTTCTGTTGAGAGAGGAACATACCAGTCGATGATCTGGCGATTTCGATACCAACAAAGTACTTGGCATTGCCCATGTCTTTAATAGTGAAAGCACGATGGAGGAGTTGTTTGACATCACAGATCAAGTCTTCGGAGGGACTGGTGATTAAAACATCGTCAACATAAATAACCAAAGCAACAAAGTGGTGGTGGGTACCTTTCGTGAAGAGACAGTGGTCGGATTCCTTCTGAGTGAACCCGAAAGTGGTAAGAGTTGAGCTTAGTTCCTTGTTCCATTGCCACCCTGCTTATTTAAGACCGTAAAGCGATTTTTATAGGCGTAAAACGTCTCCTTCTGAGTGAACTCGAAAGTGGTAAGAGTTGAGCTTAGTTCCTTGTTCCATTGCCACCCTGCTTATTTAAGACCGTAAAGCGATTTTTGTAGGCGTAAAACGTCTCCCGTCTGAATTTGATGGTACCCTTGTGGTGGAGTGATGTAGATTTCTTCACCGATGCGCCCATGAAAGTAGGTGTTGTTGATGTCGCAATGGTGAACTGGCCACTGGTGGGTGGCAGCTACCGCAAGGACGGTGCGGATGGTGGTGAGTTTAGCCACCGGAGAGAAGACGTCGAAATAATCATCGCCCACAGTTTGCTTGAAACCTTTCACCACTAGGCATGCCTTTCGTTGATCGATGGAGCCATCGGGATGGCGTTTGATGCGGTAGACCCACTTTGTCGTCAATGGTTTCTTCCCCCAGGCGTAAAAGCCGAACCTGTGTCTCGTTATTTTAAGTGCTTCAAGCTCCACCTACATGGACTCAAGCCATAATGGGTCATGTTTAGACATCATATGAAAATGGTTCATGGTCGGTGGAGATATTTGCTAGAAAAGTGGTATGGGGTTTGGAAAATTGGAGTTGAGTGATATCAAGGGAGTGGGCTAGTGTGGTAACGTTGAAGGAGGTAGTGGGAAGGTTGGTGATATAGTCTTGGAGATAAGATGGGGGCTTGCGTTGTCTTGTGCTGAAGCGTCTTGGGTGGATAGGAGTCAGCGGTGGTGAAGAGGAAGATGGAGAGTAAGAGTGGAGATCTGGGTTTTCGGGTATGGGTCTTGGATCTCGTAAGGTGGGGTTAGGTAGGTTAGGGTAGTATGTGTTTGGGCTTTGTGATTTGTTTGGGGTAGAAGTGATATACGGGTCATGGGTTTCAAAGAGGGGTTTCTCTTTTGATTTTTTTGGTTGCATGTAAGGAAAAATTTGTTCATGAAAAGTTACATCTCGATTAAAAACTATTTGTCGTGTATCAATCACAAATAGTTTATAAGCTTTCAGTGGGTCTCGTATCCAAGCGATAAACATTTCATGGCTCTAGCTTCTAATTTTTCTTTGTAGGTGTTGTGTTTGTAGCATAACATAAACATCCAAAAGTCCTAAAGTGGTCGTAAGTGGGTGGTTTGGAATATAATTTTGGTATGGTGTCTCCCAAGATAGAATTTTGTTGGTAGGCGATTGATGATGTGGGTCATGTTAAGATTGCGTCCTCCCAAAATTCTTTTGGTAAGTTGGCTTTGAATATAAGAGCTCGGGTTATTTGAAGCGAGTGCTTATGCTCATGCTCCACGACACCATTTTGTTGGGGTGTATAAGCAGATTTTTGGTGAATAATCCTTTTGACTCAAATAGTCGTTGGTGGAAGTGTTGACAAATTCGGTGCCATTGTCGGTTCTTATTTTTGTGATTTTCTAGCAAAATTGGGTTTCGATCATGGAGATAAAAAGACTGATTGTATGGTGGACTTGGGCTTTGCTACTCAAAAGGAAAGTCCAAGTAGCTCTACTAAATTCATCCACGATGGTTTAAAAATATGTGGAACCGTCAAGGGCTTTTGTTTTATATGGGCCCCAAAGATTCATGTGAATTAGCTCGAAAGGTCTATTAGCTATTATAATGTCTTTTCGAATGATTTCCGGGCTTGTTTTGCTAAGGGACATGTTTCGCAAAAGAAATCATTTGGTGGCTTAATATGTTGGAAATGTAAATGTCCTAAAACCTTAGTGGATACGTGACCGAGCCGAAAATGTCATAAACTAAAAGTATCAATAGCATTACAAATAAAATGTTCGTTGAGATAAAATTGCAAAGATTGACCTTTCTTGGAATTTGGTGGTAGGAAGTGATGGGGTTTGAGCCTTTAAATGCCCCCGACTTCATCGCAACTTGCTACTATGGAATTAGTCTTCGGGTCCTGCAATATAACTCTGTTTGAGATAAATATGACAGTTAAGTGATTTTCCTTAGCAAGTTTGCAGACTGATAAGAGGTTATGATGGAAGGTAGGGATATGCAACACGTTTTCTAGTTTAATGGAATTTGTCAATTCTATGCTTCCCATTTGGGTGACTGTTTTAAATGAGCCATCCGTAACATTACGGACAAAATCAGGTGTGGGATCGATGTGCTTGAATAATTTCGTTGTGGGTCATATGGGTTGATGCACTGAATCCACTATCTATGAAACACATTCATATTTAGAGCTAACATTATCATTATGGTTAGAGTTCATACTGCGTAGTTGTTAAGAGCTACGTGATTCACTTGATGAATACCTTTTCCTTAACTAGGAGCATCAACTCTTGAACTTGTTTGTTGAAAGCATTGAATTGTGACTCTTGCTCGATGCCTTCACTGCTTAAGTTTCTTTGCCCAATGTCGGTGGGCCTTTCAATCGCTGCTCGGATAGCCATTTCTTTCCTTTTGCGCTTTTATTTTAATTCCTTGAATCATTCGGGCTCTCCATGGATCCTAAAACGCGTATCCACTGTGTGTCCCCTCTCATGGCAGTGGGTGCAGTATTTATCTTCCTTCTTTACGTAGCTCCTTTTTTGGTTCATCGGGAAGTCTTCTCTGTGCTCTGTTTTTCTGTTTCCGATGGGTTTTGCTGTGAGAGCTATATTCATTTGTCCTATTTCATTTATAGTCAATCCAGCAACATTCCTTTGCTTTTGAACAGTAAGAATCATGGAGTAAGCTTTATTTACAGCTGGTAAAGGGTCATTCAATATCACTTGGCTTACTACACTTCCGTACTCCTTTCTAAGCCCCATCAAAAATTGGACTAACCTTGTATTATCTTCCACTGTGCTGTTGAGTTTACCAACCTCACACGGACAACTCCTATATGGCATGACGCATCTGAGATCATCCCAAAGCCTTTTTAGTTTTGTGAAGTAATTCGTCACTGACTCATTTCCTTGCCTCAGGTTGCTGATTTCCTGCATTAGTTGGTAAATTTGGGGTCCATTGCTTTCACCGTACTTGGATTTTAGCTCCTCCCATAGATCTCTAGCAGCGGTCACAACAAGAAACGATTTTGCTAACTCCTTAACCATGGAGTTTAAGAGCCACGAGATTACCATATTATCAGCAGTTCTCCATTTTTTCTGTAGGGATGGATTGTTCTCTGGCTCCTTGCAGCAACCATTCACGAAGCCTATTTGTCTTTTGCCTTTAGAGCAATAATCATCGCCCTACTCCAGGAGAGGTAGTTTGTTTCATCCAATAGTGTTGTTACCAGGACAACACCTGGGTTTTCCGAAGCAGACAGCTCATACGATTCTTTTTCATCATCATTTACATCAAGTTGTATTTGGAAGGTGCTGGAATCTCCTTCACGTTCGGTGGTCATTGTATATTAAGAGCCTATGGCTCTGATACCTTGTA
The DNA here is from genome assembly GCA_029891385.1 of Erythroxylum novogranatense. NCBI lineage: Eukaryota > Viridiplantae > Streptophyta > Magnoliopsida > Malpighiales > Erythroxylaceae > Erythroxylum > Erythroxylum novogranatense. The sequence continues at coordinate 97,684,427 of CM057230.1, forward strand.
GAGAGTGAGACAGAAGTTTTGGAAGAGAAAAACTCTTAGCTTTTGTATTAATGATGTGGAGTTTATATACACAAACTGTACAATGAAAAGGAATAAAATCTGTACGTAACGCATATTCTAACTAACTACTGACAAGTATGAAGACGCAAAAGTGTAACAATCTGTACAGAGTGTAAAGGAATAAAAATGATTGTACTGGTGAGAGTGTAGCGGGAGCGCAGGAGTGGTCTGTGGGTGTCAATGGTGTGGTCTGTAGATGCTGATGGTGTTGGGGAAAAATGTGGATGCTACATTTAAATTATTGCATTATTTAATATGATATTATGTTACAGTACAAATTATTCAAAACAATCAATCTAAAATTTAATCAATTGATTTTATATAATGTTTAGATTAGTTTTTTTATATTATTATATGGTCTCATTTTTAAAGACTGTGTTTGGCTCCAATTACCAATCTATAATGTTCTCGTATGTATTATTACACTGATTAAACGTCTTTGGGAGATAAAATATTTCTTTTCCTATTTTATTCGAATAATATGCTAGATGTTTTCTTATGTTGGTCAAATAGTAAAGGGATTTTAAATTTTTATTTTTAAAATTTTAGGTACGAAATTTTAAAATTCTTATTAGAGGTGTCCATTTTGGTTCTATTTAAGATTTCTTACTAACTTAAAACGAATTTATTATGTATCTATAAATTGATAGAATTTAATCCTTTATGGTGAAAATGTCACCAATCACAAAATAATTATATCAAATCATCAAGTCTGTTTGGTTGACATGGATTGTTGCTTGGGAAAGTAATTTTTCCTAAAATTTAAATTATTATATTTTGTTCTTTTTTGAATAGTTAGGAAAGTAAAACTTTCAAAATTTAGGAAAAATAGTGGCACTTTTCTTGGATTCTAAATCTCAATACCTCCTTGGTATTTACATTACTTTTTCAGAATTTAATCTAAAAATAAATAGACAATTTAACCATTTCTTTTCTTTCAACTCTGCGATTTTAAAATATATAAATTTCAAATAAATTTTGATTTAATAATTAAAAATATATAAAATAAATATTAGTTTATAAATAATAATTTTAAATTATTTATTTTAAAATAAATATTTTATTAATACTTTATTAATAAATATTATATAAAATATTTAAATAAATTTAAATAAAAATATTTTTGTAATTTTTGTAATTTATAATTATTATTAGTAATAAAATATTTATTATTATTTTAAAACAAAAATAAAATTCACAATAATTATAAAATTGAAATAATTAAAAAATTTGAAAAATGAGGAAAGGAGAGATAAGAGGAGGAGGAAATTTTAAATTTTTTGAAAATTTTGCAAAAATCTCCTATATTTTAAAAATTTTCAGAATTAATTGATATTTAGATTTTGAATATTTATGCTTAAAAGTTTCAATTGATAATCTTCGTGTTCATATTTTCCTTATCTAACGATTAAAATTTTATTCTACTTGTAGGGATATAATTGAAAACATAAGTTAAAATTAAATTACATTGTATAAAATACTATTACATACCAAACACTATAATAAGAATCCAACCAACTTTCCTATTAGAATTCTTATAAGTATCAAAACATGTGAATATCTTTACTTTCCATAGATTTATTTTCCAATGAATTATATTCTAAATTACTTTACTTTCCGTCAACCAACGGGCCCCTTGATATTTAAATTATTTTCCTCAAGAATTTAATCTAAAAATACACTAGATAATTTAACATCTCCTTCTCTCTCAATTCTATGACTTAAAATATATAAATTTTAAATAAATTTTGATTTAATAATTAAAATATATAAAATAAATATTAGTTTATAAATAATAATTTTAAATTATTTATTTTAAAAATAAAATATTTTATGAATACTATATTAGTAAATTATATAAAATATTAAAATAAATTTAAATAAAAATATTTTTGTGAATTTTATTTAATTTATGATTATTATTAGTAATAATAATATTTATTATTATTTTAAAACAAAATTAAAAATTCACAATAATTATAAAAGTTGAAATAAATAAAATAACTAATTAAAACTTTGAAAACAATTGAGGAGGAGAGATAAGAGGAGGAGGAAAATTTTAAAATTTTGCAAACATATTTCTTAAAATTTTCGATATCGACTGAGATTTAGATTTTGAATATTTTTATTCGAAGTTTCAATCGATAATCTTAAGGTTCATATTTTTCTTATTTAATGATTTCAATTTTTATTCGATTTGTAGGGATATAATTGAAAACACAAGTCAAAATTAAGTTACATTCCATAAAATACTGTTGCATACCAAATACTATAATAAGAATCCATCCAACTTTCTTATTAGAATTCTTAAAAGTATCTAAACATGTGAATATCTTTATTTTCTATATATTTATTTTCCGATGAATCATATTCCAAATTCACTTTACTTTCCCACCAACTAAATGGAACCCAAGAGTATTTAGATATGTTAGGGAAGCATACTTGAATTTATTCTGAAATCTGCATTGAAGCGTCGTGGTTTGTCTTTCAAATTAGAATATAACTCTTTTTTTCAATTTTTTTTCTTAACTATCTGTTTTCTCTCTAATGATGGTATGTTAGAGGGAATTGTGTGTAATTAGGGTAAAATCTTAATATAATTTCTAGTTTGACCCATTATAAAATTATAAATTATAAACTCGGTCTTTGCACATATAAAGCTTACAATTAAACTAGATGCATAAAGCCCAAAATACCATAACCATATTAAACCACTTTAATTAATTGGGTTCAACATTTTAAGATAGCCTTTATACACAATTATACATATATAAGCCCACACGTTTGATTAAAAATCCTTACAATTTCTCACGTGTGCTACATGTGTTATCTTAAAATGAGTACTCAAAATTTTGCTATCATTACTGTATGCATCACCAAACAATTCGATCCATCACCAACATAGGATTAAAGCGACTTTCGCTACATTTAACGTAACTAGACCCAACAATGGTCAAATATGCTGATATAACCAAATGACATGAATTAAGCACGGATGCATAACATGGAAATTATTAGCAGCGTGATCTCGTCATGCTTACTTCCAACTGGTCCAACCTTATGCTTTAATGAGATCAATCTTAAATAAGTTCAAAGACAAAATAAACCAAATATCTCAAAGTTGAAAATAACCTCAAACAAATTAACCAAAAACTGTATCCAAAATGATAGTGAAAAATGTCTAATATGAAAAGCACCTAAAATACAAACTACCACTGAAATTACATATTAATGTAACATCCATTAGGAGCAATGTGCTCATGAAAGACCTTAAATGGCACTCCTTTAGTAAGCGGATCTGCAATCATGGAGTTTGATCCAATGTGTTGTATAGACAATGCTCACTTTGAACTCTCTTTAACAATTAGGAACTTGATGTTGATGTCCTTCAACTTTGTCGAGCTCCTATTGTTATTGGAATATAGCACTGCCAAGTTATTGTCACAAAATAACTTTAGTGGTCTTCCAATAGAGTCCACAATGTATAGCCTCGTGATAAAATTTTACAGCCATATCTCATGGTTGGATGCCTCATAACACACTATAAACTCAATCGCCATGGTGGAAGAAGCTATAATTGTTCCGCTAGCACTCTTCCGAAAATAGCCCTCCAAAGAAGCATGTAGATATAACTCGAAGTGGATCTCCTACTATCTTAGCATCTAGCAAAATTGGAATCAGATAATCATTGATCTCCTGCTTATATGATTTTCTGTATGTGAGCATATAATCTTTTGTTCTCTGCAAGTACCACATGACCCGTTTGGCTGCTTTCCAATGATCTAATCTCGAGTTACTTAAATAGAGTTACTTAAATATCTCCTTAACATTCCAACAATGTACACAATATCCGGACTCATACAAACATAAGCATACATTAGACTTCCTACACTCAAAGCATAAGGAATCTTCTGCATTTCCTTAGCTTCAAAGTCATTCTTAGGGCATTGACTTAAATCGAACTTAATTCTCTAGACACGGTATCACCTAGTTTACAATCCTGCATGCCAAACCTTTTAAATACCTTTTTGATATAGTTCTGTTGTGATAATTCAAGAATACCTCGAGAGCATTCTTGATGTATCTGATCTTACGGTATATACAATCATCAGTCAAGTTCATCCCAAAACTGAACGAGAAGATAACTTGGTGAAATTTGTAATACCATTAATGAGATGCCTGATTGAGTCCATAGATGGATTTCTTTAGTTTCCAAACCATTTGTTTTGCATCTCCTGACACAAAATTTTCCAGATACACCATATAAATCGTCTCATTAATGTCACCGTTGAGAAATGTTATCTTAACATCCATCTGATGTAACTTAAGATCAAAATGTGTCACTAATACCATTATTTTCCTGAAAGAGTTTTTTGAAGAAATCGGAGAGAAAGCCTCTTTATAATCAATGCCTTCTTTATGTGTAAAACCCTTTGTGATAAGACAAGCCTTGTACCTTTTTACATTGCCTTTCTTTTTGGTCTTAAATATCCATTTGCAACCAATAGGTTTCACACCTTTAGGCAATGGTACAAGGTCCCAAACATCATTGCCCTTCATCGACTATATCTCTTCATTCATGACATCAATCTACTTTTGAGAGTTAGAACTTTCCATAGCTTGACGAAAGCTGATTGGATCATCTTCCACCATACCAATGTCAACTTAATATTCTTGAAGAAATACAACATAATCATCTGGAATTACACTTCTCCTCTCTTTAGTAGAGCTCTTTAATGGCATAGGTTCTTGAGATTGTAGATTTTGTTCTTCTGGAATAAGTTATTGAACTTGGGGAGGAGTTTCCATAACATTATCTTGACTTGCAATTGCTTCTTAAACAATGTCAGGAATGAAAATCTAACCCTGATCATTGTCAATAGCAATTAGAGGAATTTCAATGTGTTCCTCTTCTAAAACAAAGTCCTTAATCCTTTCTCTCATTGCAAACTCAACATCCTTAAAAAATTGGGCATTTCCTATCTCAAAAATTGCCTTAGTAACACCTGATAGTCATAATATCCAATAAAGTAACACCTGATAGTCCTTGAGTCCAGTTTATTTTCATTTGACCTATAAGGCTTTGCCTCATCTAGACATCCCCAAATGTGCAAGTGATTTAAACTAGGCTTCTTGCCAGTCCAAGGCTCATAAAAGGTGTTATCAATTGCTTTAGTTGGAACTCTATTAAGTATATATGTTGTGGTCTTTAGCGCTTCTCTCCAGAGTGATTCTGACAAGGTAGAATGACTAATCATACTCCTTATCATATCCTTAAGCATTCTGTTTTGTCTTTTAGCAAAACCATTCATTCTAGGCGAACCTGGCATAGTGTACTGTGGGACGATATTGCATTCTTCTAAGAATTTAGCAAATGATCTTGGACATTGTTCACCTGATCCAACATATCTACTGTAGTAATCACCACTACGATCAGATTTGAGACTTTTAATCATTTTGTTAAGTTGGTTCTCAACTTCAGCCTTAAAGTTTTTGAACACGTCCGAAGACTATGATTTGTCATGGATGAGATAAAGGTAGTCATATCGCGGGAAGTCGTCTATGAATGTTATAAAATATGATTGACCATTTTAAGATGTCGTAGGGAATGGCCTATAAATATCCATATGGATAAGTTCTAAGATATTTGAAGCCCTATTGACACCCAATCTCTTGACATTTGATTGTTTCCCCTTAATACAATTAACACAGTGTCAAAATCAATAAAATCATGGGAATCCATAATTCCTTTGGACACAAATCTCTTAATTTTCCTTTCAAAGATGCGACCTAATCTCTTGTGCCACAATAAGGAAGAATTCTCACCAGTTAATTTGCGCTTTAAACTTCCTGTACCCACATGCAAGGCTTCATTAAATGAACATTAGTGTCAAGCATATACAGATTATCATTACTTGATAAAGAATCAACACTAGCCAAATTTGAATTTTGAAAGAGACTAAATTTTTCATCTCTAAATGAAGAACAATAATTAGATTTTTTGAAAGCAAAAATAGAAATAAAATTCCGTCTAAAAGACGATAAAACGAAAGTCTCAACTAAATCTAAATAAATCAAGTTTTTAACAATAGTCTAAAAGTCCCTATTGCTTCGACTTTTACTAACTTGTTGTTACCTACATAAATGTATCTTTCACTATCACTTAGGCCTGTTTGGTTGAATGTTAATTAATGGAATGGAATTGAATGAAAGGAAAGGAATGTAATGGTTTATAATGGAATGGAATGGTTTATAGTAAAAGTTGTTTGGGAAGGATGGAAGGGTTCATAATGTAATGTAGTGAAACATTGTTTGGAAGATGGATGGAATGGAATGTAATGTATAATAAATGACTTTTATACCCTTTATATTAAAATGGTTGTTGTAGGAGGTTTATTATTTTATTATTAATTATATAAAATATTAGTATTAATTATTTAATATATTTTATTTTATTTTATATGATTTATATTAAAATAATTTATTTATATAAAAATATATAAAACAATTAAAGAATATATTTTTACATATTTTCTATTTTCATTAATAATTTTTTATTAAATTTATTATTAATTGTATACAATTTATTATTAATTATTTAATATATTATTATTAATTATTTAATATAGTTTATTTTATTATATTCTATTCTAGGTGATTTATATATATAAATAATTTATTTTTATTTTCATTTATATAGAAATATATACAAACAATTAAAGAATAATTTTTAAATATATTTTCTATTTTCATTAATAAAAATTTTATTTATTTTTAATTATATACAATTTATTATTAATTATATAAAATTATTATTATTAATTATTTAATAATTTTATTATATTAAATTTTTAAATAAAAATAATTTATTTATTTATTTTATTTATATAGAAATATATACAAATAAGAATAATTTTAATATATTTTTATTAATGAAAATAGAAAATATATAAAAATTATTATTTAATTGTTTTATATATTTCTATATAAATAAAATAAATAAATAAATTTTAAATATAAAATGTTATATTTTATTATTAAATATATATAATCTATTATTAATAATATAAAAATATTAGTATTAATTATTTAATAAAATTTATTATATTAAATATTAATATATACAAAAAGAATAATTTTAATATATTTTTTATTAATGAAAATAGAAAATATGTAAAATTATTATTTAATTGTTTTTATATATTTCTATATAAAATAAATAAATAAATAAATTTAAAATTTAAAATTTAAAATTTTATTTTTAAATATAAATAATTTATTATTAATAATATGAAAATATTATTATTAATTATTTAATAAATTTTATTATATTAAATATTACTATATTCTATTTGATATATTAATATTATGATTTGGTCAGAGTTGATATTAAAAAGAATTGTTGAGGGTATATTAGGTAGTATGTATTTATTAGGTTACGTTCCATCCTAAACCCTCAAAATCGGAGGTTTCTTATTTTCACTGTTTATGATGGAATGAAACGTAACATGAAAACCTCCGCTTCCATCCCATTCCATTCCATTCTATTATGAAACCTTCAAACAAACGATGGAACTGTGTTACGTTCCATTCCATTCCATTAATAACCCTCCAAACAAACAGAGCCTTAGTTTTTGGCAATTCAGGCAACCCTACATAGATACACTGATGTGAGTTATTGCACCAGAATCTAACCACCACGTGTGTCTAGGTACCGAAGTCAAATTAACCTCATAACAAACCAAAATAAGAAGAATACATTTCTTGGCACGTCATGCGTGATAATTGACACACTGCTTCTTTACATGACCTTCAGCTCCGCAGAAGTAACAACCATTTGGATTTTCTTCCTTTTGCTGTTTCTTTTGTGTTATTAGAACCACAACTTCCTTAATTTTCTTTCTTTTGTTCCTTTTGTCCTTAGATGTTGTAGCTAAGTGGACACTTTCTGCCTTATCTTGCTTTAACCTTTCATCTTTTTGGACACAGTGTGAGATTAGCTCATTAAGAGACCATGTCTCCTTTTGACAGTTATAACTCACTTTGAATTGATTATATTATGTCGGAAGAGATATCAGAACCAAATGCATAACAAGTTTTCGGATAATTTCAATTTAAGTGCTTGCAATTTTGAAGCAATGTGAGACATTTTCATAATGTACTATTTTATGTTTCCTTTCCCTACATACCCCATTGAGATAAGCTTTGCCAAAAGTGCACTTGTTTCAGTCTTTTCATTTTTGACAAATCTTTTCTCAAGATTCTTAAAGAAACCCTTAGTCTTAGTAATCTGATTGGACATAGTGCCCCAAAAAGCTTCTAGAATAGCACATTTCATGATCGTTAAGATCATACGATTTGACTTTTCCCACTTTTCCATCTCCTTCTTTTGATCAGAGGTACTCTCACCAGTAAGTTGATCAGGATGATCGATTCATAAAGCAATATCTAAGTCCATAACTCTGAAAACAATCAAAATGTTCTCCTTCTATAACTTAAAATTGGTGTTATTAAGCATAGGAATTGAATTAATATTAGTAGAGATATTTGCAGTAGAATTAGAAATTGAACAAAAAACAAAACAAACAATATCTAATTACTCACATATACAATACTATAATATGCCAAATTAATTATATACAAATAATGGTAGGCCCGCATCACAAGATACCTAACACAACATATTTTGTCTTTGGACAGAAATACTAACTTGTAAGTGGTACCCTAGTGTAGTGATCAAACACTGGCAGTAAGGCATGTCAAACAATAAAACTTTTTTAGATCGATTTAATGTTCACATGTTATACTGAATAACTGCCACACATTTACTACCATAAGTGTATATCCAATTCGGGCTAAATATTAACTTTCCTTTGGGCCAGTCAATATTTACACGAATAACATATACACAAAACTTTTTAACATTCTAAGTTAAATTAATTTTCACAAGAGAGATTGTTTCGACAACATGTTGCTTCAATTAAAATAATCAAATTTTACAAAAGTTGTATGAAAGCGTCATAACTCCAATTTCTTGATGCTATGACACTGATAATCATGTCTGCTCAAATCAAGGATTGGGTCAAAATTTTACAAATCAAATAAAAAATTATAAATTTTGGACCTCAAAATTCATTCCTCGTGTTATTAATCCATAATGTGCATACTAATAAGTATAAATTTAAAACTTTCCAAGATGCTAAAGCTCTAAGGTTGTTTCTAGTCTTTATTTGATGGTTAAAGTATATTTTCTTTATCCAATGGTAAAAGTGTAAAACTAAATAAATGACTTAGGAGGCGCTTGGTTCATAGAGAGCAATGAGAATGAGAATGGGAATGAATATAGTGAGGAATGTGAATGGATATAATCATTATAACGATGATGGTTGGTTAAGATGGAGGAATAATTACCATTACCATTGATGGTGGTTGGTTTGTTAAAAATGTTAAGAAATAAAAATTTGTTAAAAACTTGTTATATAGCAAATTTTAATATATTTTAAATATTTTTTTTAATTTATACACCCTAATTATAATGACAAAATATTTAAAATAAAGTATATTGCCATTTTTCTTTTCAATACCTCTTGAAGAAAAAATTTCTCTAATATTTTCTTGAATCAACATATCATTAGTTACCTAATATCTTCAAAATATAGATTAATCATCCAAAATATTACGCAATTTATCAATATAACTATAATATCTACCATTTCATTACTACAAGTAAAATCAAGTAACATAGTTTAATACAATTTACATTCATCGATAATACAAATGAAGTTATATTTTAAGTAATTAATGAATAATATTTTAATTAATTATAATGTAATTAATTAATTAATTAGATTTTAATTAGTTAATTAATTAGTTTTAATTAATTAATTAGAATTTAATTAATTAATTATTTGAATTGATTAATTAAATTTTTATGTTGATTAATTAATTTCATTAATTAATTAAGAGAAATGTAGGTAAAAGAAAAGCTTAAGAAGAAACAATATCTGTTATTGCAAAGTGAAGGTCGCAGACAATAGTGAACAAAACTTGCTCTAAAATGCATGAGCAATGACTCCCATTCCTCTGGATTACCAGAGGAATGGAGTATTGCTCAATAGCAGGGGAATGAAATTATTGACTCTTCAATTATAGATTTGCACTAAACAACACTTTTCATTTCATACCTACACTTTTTTTTCCCATTTCCTCCAAACAATCACACTTGAGCGTGACTTTATTATTATTATTTTTTTGTATAAAGGGAAAAGAAAAACGAATCTAAATGAGTCGGGAAAAACCAAGAGCGTAACTTTATTAATAAAATAGAGAGAACCTTTTTTTTTTTTTTTGAGGGATAGAAAGAATCTTTATTAGTTATTGGATAAAGATGAAAGTTTTCAAATCGTAATGTGAACCCACACAAAGCATTGAACAGTTAACAAAAATAGATGCCTAATGTGTACTCACTTCTTTTTATCCATCAACGGCATTACCACACACCATCGTCAATGTGAAATTACCAAATTTAAAAAAGGCCCTTATACATTCACTGAATCCATCGTAAACATGGAAGACAAATAATTAAAAAAATTTAAATGGTCTAATATGAAAGAGGTTCTGATACTATTTGATAGAATTTAATCCCTTATAGTAAAAATTGTCATCAATCACAAAAATAATCATGTCAAATCAATAAGAATATTTACCAATGGAACGGATTAGTTCGCTTCATTCGTCGTACGGAACGTTCGTTCCGCCGATTCTGGAACCGAAACAATTAAATTAGTACTGGGTTTAAATTCGGACGATGCATCGCCTATTTCGTATTGATCGCCGGATCACGGCATGACCAAATATCGGGACTAATCCGCAAAAAATTATAAAATTCAGGACCATTTTGCAATAAATGAAAAATAAACCCTAAAATCTAACCTACCCGACCCATGCCTTCGTGCCTCTCCTCTCAAACTCTCACATTTCTCTCTTCCGTTCTCTCCCTCTCATCATCGCCGCTCCTCTCCGACCGCCTTCCCTCATGGCCGCCGCTTGTCGTCGTCACCCTCGCGCCCCGCCTCCTCTTCTTCGTGTCTTCGTCCTCTTGGAGTCGTGGACGGAGTCGGCCGTCGCCTCCCCGGCCATCGCGCTTCTTTGAGATCCCGTCCGGCGTCCGGCAGACACAGTAGCCTCGCTAGTCTTCAACGCCTGAAGCCATCGCCTTCGGCCGTCGCCGCTTTGTTCAGATCCACCTCCCGCCCACCGACACACTTGCGTCGCCGTCTTGACGCCGGACGTCATCACCAAGACACCCAACGCCCACCGCCCTTTCTTGAGCATCCGACATCGACCAGCATTGTAAATGACCGATTGTGTTGTTTAATTTTCTTGGCTTTTGGACAAAATTTGCTTGTGTTTTTGTGTTGGTTGGATTTGTGGATGATGATGATCCAAGATGATGTTGAAATATTGAATGAATCTGTTGTTTGTTGCGTTGGAAAATTAGAAATTGGCATTTGTGGATGATGATGATCCGTAGATGATGTTGGATTTTTATTGGTGATTGTAAATGAGTAGATTTTAAGGTATTAAAATTGGCATAAAATTTGATTAGAATCATTGTAAACTTATAATTAGAATTGGAATAAAATTTGGAATTGTCTTGAAAATTAGATTTGGAAATTAGAGTTGAAAATTAGATTTTGCATTTTGGAATTAGAAATTGTAATTGGAAATTGGAGTTGGATATTTGAATTTGAATGGATAATTAATTTTGGAATGGGAATTAGAATTGGATTAAAAAATTGGTTGATTAATTTTGAAATGGGAATTAGAATTGGATTGAAAATTGGTTGAATGAAAATGGAAATGGAAATGGAAATGGAAATGGATTGAATGGAATGGAATTAGAATTGAATGGAATGAATGGAATTGAAATTGAATGAAATGAATGAGAATTGGAATTAAATGGAATGAATGGAATTGGAATTGGAATTGAATGAAATTGAATAGAAATGAATTGAATTGGAATTGAATTGGAATTAGAATAGAATTGCAAATTGTTGGAGTATGTTTTAAATTGAAATAGAATTGTATTAAATTGGAATTGTAATTGAATTAAATTGAATTGAATTGGAATTGGAATGGAATTGGATTGGAATTGAATTGGAATTGAATTAGATTGTAATTGAATTGGATTTGAATTGGAATTGGAATTGGAATTGGAATTGGATTGGATTGGTATGGATTGAATTGGATTGATTGGATTGAATCCAATTAGATTGGATTAGATTGGATTGAATTAAATTGGATTGGATTGGATTGGATTGGATTGAATTTGAATGGATTGATTGAATTGGAATTGAATTGAATTGCATTGGATGACATTTGATTGAATTGAATTGAATTCAATTTGAATGGATTGATTGAATTGCAATTGAATTGTATTGGATTGAATTGGATTGAATTGGATTGAATTGAATTGGAATTGGAATTAGATTTGAATTGAATTGAATTGAATTGAATTGAATTAGATTTGATTGGATTGGATTGGATTGGATTGAATTGGATTGAATTGAATTGAATTTGATTGAATTAAATTGGATTGGATTGGATTGAATTGGATTGCATTGGATTGAATTGGATGGCATTTGATTGAATTGAATTGAATTCAATTTGAATGGATTGATTGAATTGCAATTGAATTGTATTGGATTGAATTGAATTGGATTGGATTGAATTGAATTGGAATTGGAATTAGATTTGAATTGAATTGAATTGAATTGAATTGAATTAGATTGGATTGAATTGGATTGAATTGGAATTAGAATTGAATTGAATTGAATTGAATTAAATTGAATTGAATTAGATTGGATTGGATTGGATTGGATTGCATTGGATTGAATTGGATTGAATTGTATTTGATTGAATTGAATTTGATTGAATTAAATTGGATTGGATTGAATTGAATTTGATTGAATTAAATTGGATTGGATTGAATTGAATTGAATTGGATTGAATTGAATTGAATTGTATTTGATTGAATTGAATTGAATTGAATTGAATTGGATGACATTTGATTGAATTGAATTCAATTCAATTTGAATGGATTGATTGAATTGCAATTGAATTGTATTGGATTGAATCGAACCGAATTGGATTGAATTGAATTGGAATTAGAAATAGATTTGAATTGAATTGAATTGAATTGGATTGGATTGGATTGGATTGAATTGGATTGAATAGTATTTGATTGAATTGAATTTGATTGAATTGGATTGGATTGGATTAGATTGAATTGGATTGGATTGAATTGAATTGAATTGTATTTGATTGAATTGAATTTGATTGAATTGAATTGGATTGGATTGGATTGAATTGAATTGTCATTATGTACTGAAATTATGTGTTATTCATTTTTGTGTACAGATAAATGGAAGGAAGTTCAAATACTCCCGATCAATCTAGTTTAGGAAGATACAATGATCCAGCTTGGGCTCATGCTGGTGCGGTTCCCGGTCAAAAGAATCATACCATTTGCTTGTTTTGTAACAAGCATTTGAAAGGTGGAGGAATCACCCGATTGAAAAGGCATTTAGCTGGGGTTAAAGGAGATGTGGAAGCTTGTAAAAAGTCACTCATGATGTGAAGTGGCAGATGAAAACATTGCTTGAGGAACATCAATTTGAGAAAGATAGAAGGGTAAGATTGAATCTTGAAATTGGTAGTGGAAGTTCATTTCCCGATTTCCGTGGTGATTATGGAGATGTTGAAGGTGGTAGTGGTAGTGGTAGTGGGAGTGGTACTGGTAGTGTTCCATCTCAGCCTCAGGATCCTGCAGAATCTGAAATGAGGAAGAGAAGAAGGCGCCATCTAGTTTCTTTGCACCACGAACAACTCTGTGAGCTCAACCTTCAATTCAGAAAGTCAATGCGCATAAGAGATGCGACTCACTGATGTTGATATGGCGGTAGCTAGATGGTGGTATGATCTGAGTTCGTCATTTAATTCTTCTCAATCATATTATTATCAACCTATGATAGATGCCATAGCCTCTTATGGTCCAGATACAAAGGGCCATCCGTTGATGACTTAAGAGGTAAACTTTTGAGTTGTCTTTGTATCGAAATGAGAGCTTATTTATTTGAAAGAAGAGTGAATTGGGGTATTAATGGATGCTCAATTATGTGTGATGGTTGGACGAATAGAGACAAGAGCCTATTATAAATTTTTGGTTTATTGTTTTAATGGCTCAATGTTTTTAAAATCGATTGATGCATCCGCATGATTAGAAATGCCGATAATTTGTTTGGATATTTGATGAAGTTGTGAATGAAGTAGGGTAGAAAACATTGTTCAGTTTATTACTGACAATGATTCCGCTTATAAAGCGGCAGGGATGAGGTTGCAGAGAACCTATAATTCATTCTTTTGGACTCCTTGTGTTGCACATTGCATTGACTTAATACTGGAGGATATAGGAAATCCTAGGTATTTTCCTGTTTTTGATGAGACCATGCAGAAGGCAAAAAAGGTGACAAAATTTATTTATAATCGTGCATGGGTTTTAAATTTGATGAGAAGGGAATTTACCAATGGTAGGAATTTGTGTCGCCCTGCTGTGACAAGATTTGCAACAAATTTCTTATCACTTCAGTCTTTTCTTTCATTGAGGAAGGAGTTAAGACAAATGTTTACAAGTGATAAGTGGGTTACATCTCAGCATGCTAGGTCTAATGCTGGAATGGAGGTCTGTAGTATCATATTGGAAGATAGGGAATTTTGGTCGCAATGTCAATTCGTTATCCGAGTTTGTGAGCCTTTGGTGAGGGTGCTTGGTTATCGATAGTGAAGAAAAGCCAACAATGGGTTATATTTTGATCTATGAGAGAGCAACGGAAGCAATCAAGGCCAATCTGAAACATAGGCCTTCTTTATACGAACCATTTATCTCAATCATTAATGATAGAAGGAGAAAACAACTTTCTTCGCCATTGTTTGTAGCTGGGGCTTTTTTGAATCCTAATGTGTATTTTAGACTGAATCCGGAAAAGCAAGCTGAAGTTAGTAGAGGAATGCTTATGACAGTTACAACAATTGTTCCTCATGACTCAATGCAAGTTGTTTTAACCAGTCAAATGGAGGCTTATAAATACTCTTATGAAGATTTTGGAATGTCGGTCGCTATTCAACAAAGAGGACTTCTTTCTCCAGGTATTATTTATTTCCTATTTCTTATTTGTTGAAATTTATTTATCACTTTATTTTGTTTATAACACTACTTTTGTTTTCTTATAACTTGCAGTTGCTTGGTGGGATCTTTTGGATGTAGTGTTCCGTAATTGAGAAAGTTTGCAATTCGAATTTTAAGTCAATGTGTGAGTGCAACTGGGTGTGAACGAAACTGGAGCACATTTGAATTTATCCATTCCAAGAAAAGGAATAGATTGGAGCATAAGAGGTTGAATGACTTGGTTTATGTTCGTTACAATTTGAAGCTTCGGGAAAGGTACGTTATTTTCATTATTTTCATTATTAATTTTGATATAATTTCTTATAATTTTCTAATAATTAAATGTAATTGTTTACTAGGACTCTTAGTAGCACAAGTTCTTCAAATGATCCAATTGCGATTGATAATATTGATATTTTGGCGGATTGGGTTTCTGAAGAACCCAATTTGGTTGATGTGAGTGATTTGAATGTGGAGGATGATCTTGGATGGGAAAGCATTGACATGTCATTTGGTGCATTAAATTTGAATGATGATGATGATGAAGCTCCTCTCAATGATGAGGATTTTGTACCAAATGATCAGTGGGGTCAGTGCAGTTCAAGCGGGTATCCGCCCATTGACGATTGAACTTCAGGTTTTAATTTTTCCTCTTCTTTTAATTTTACTTGTATTTGATCATTGATGTTTATGTTAAATTATATGTATGTAATGTCAATGTAATATTTTTGTTTCAGGTTCAAATCCTACTTGATTGCTTATTCGTCATCAACTCTTTTTGTAATATTTATTGTTCTTTTTATCGGATGTTTTGAATCTTTTGATGTAAATATGTAATATTATTTATTGTAATGATGAAATTGTATGATTGTAATATTTTAAATGCTTTGTATTATTCTTAGTTTTATAATTGTATGATAATGATTGTTTTTATTTATATTAATTGTGGTTATTATTTATATGTAAAATATTTAAAATTATTGTTATTTCAAATTAATTGTCATTATTATCTATTATTAAGATTTTTAAAGTATGGTTGATGTAAACGAAGAAACTGGTAAAGTATACTGAGACAGATTGTATAATATATCAATATGGACTATTTTGCAATTTTTAAAAAATTTAGGGACTATTTTATAAATTTAAAAATATCCCAAAGCATTTTAGATCTAATTAGCATCAAATACTGCCTGATTCAGAGCTCAATCCGCATGCAAGTCCCATGCGGTATTCATAACATTGATATTTAGATCTGTTCTAAAAGCATATCTGCAACTATTGTAAAATCTGCATCGAAATCTTGTACTTTGTCTTCCAAATTAAAATGTAACTCCTTTTTTAGAGTTTTTTTTCTTACCTCTCTACTTTCTATGTGATGATGGGATGTTAGAGGGAATTGTGTGTAGGTTTAATTTGGGAACCATAATCACTTTTATTTAAGTAAAACCTCAATATAATTTCTAATTTGACCCATTATAAAATAAAAAATTATAAACCCAATCTTTATACATTTAAAATCTACACTTAAAATAGATATATAAAGCCCAAAATATGAAGAGATGTTTGGAGGAGGGTATGTGGCAGTTCAATTCATGGTGCGACAATGGTGGTTTGTCTAGAAGAGTGAGTTGAGGACCGAGAGGTAAAGAAATTGAGATCAACAACGAGAAGTTGGTCTTTGAACTTTTTTACTTCGAGAAGAAGAAGATGTTTTACACTGGAAATCCTTGGAGAAGGAGGTGGTGATTAGTAGAAATTGAAGTGGTATTTGCACGTTTAAAACTTTGAGAAATTCACTGCAATTGTTATTCCTTTTCATAATCTTGAAGAAGAACAAGCAACATTTTTATCTTTGAATTGACAGATATATTCTCCTATAAGAAACATGTTTCTTTGTTAGTTTTAGATAATAACAGTTACTAGTTTGGGTGGCCCTCACTTTTAATATTGTTCACTTTAACTGTGGATCGATCACGCGACTTCACAGATTTATTGGGTGCAAGACCCACGCTTCTTACCACTGAGTTAGTTAGTGATAACGATATAGCTTGGATGGATCGAATTTGTGGCTGACAATTATTAAAAAAATGACCTTTTATTCATTTTTTATTAAAATAGGTCGGTTAGGGCCAAGTTGAGCTCGTGGTCAGCTGAGTCGTTCATGTCTGAGTGAGTCTGGGCCTGGGCCAGCCCATTACTATCCCTACATGTTAGTGTATAAAAGAACGAGAAGGAAACGGCGCCGTCTCACCCATTCCCGCGAGTGATTTATAGCGCTAATGCACAATTTCCACGAAGCTAAAGAGGGAAAGCGTTGGTTTTAGGCAGAAAGAAGAGGAAAAATGCCAAATCCAACGCGTCCGACTCAAATCGCTCCACTTCGACTTGTCTCTTAATCAATTTTTTCATTCACTCAGTTACTATGAATTGATCTTATTTTGGATTATATCCAACCCGATCGGTAAGCCATTGCTCTGTTTTTCCTTTTCCAGAATTGTTCTTATACTGTCAACGACTCGCTATCAGTGCCGGGAATCATATTAAATGATCCTTCGTTTTCTTTTTTTTTGTTAAATTTAGTTTCTTTATTATGATTTTCGTTTTAATCCCACGAAATACGTTGTTTCTAGTAACTTGAGTTTTTAAAACTTGATTTTGATTTAATTCATTTGAAGTGCAGAGGAGCTGCAATTGGTTAATCACATAATTTGGATAAATATGAGTTTTGTATTTCGGGGAAGTAGAACCGATTCTGAAAATGGTTTCCAAGGATTTGTTCCCGAGAGGCGAAATATGGTAATTTCAATTTTTAAAATTTTAGTTGTCTTATTCTAATGAGTGAGTTTATTGTAAATATACCTTCAATTTCATTAATGACGTCTTCTCTAATGCTGCTTCGTTCTTTGTGTCGATCAAAATTCGTGTATATATCAGCGAGTTCATGCCACTCGTCCTGTTAACTCCAATTCTCTCGTTTTTATTGTTACAGGTACTACTTAAAATCTTTCTGGTGGATTTTTATGCCTTAATTTATTATTTTCTGGTAGCTGATAGGTTCCTAATTTGTAATCTGGCCTCTTTTGATGTCTGTGGCAGTTCTATTGTTATTCATGATATTGAACTCACAACAGATGCCCCCAAATTTTCTGGTATCGTCTCTCATAGAATGTAGATAGTGGTGTATTAGTGTTTGAGCGGTGTTTGGTGGGTTCATGAGTTTTAGATTGGGTATTTCTATTTATGTAGATTTGGCTTGTGCTTGGTGTTTTCCTAATGGCAATGATGCTGAGGATGTATGCAACCTGTCAACAACTTCAAGCTCAGTCTCAGACGCATGTTGCAATGGCCAGTGGCCTTCTTGGTCACACAGAGCTGCGATTGCATATGCCGCCATCCATTGCACTTGCAACTAGAGGGCGTTTACACAGTCTCAGACTCCAGCTTGCGCTTCTGGATCGGGAATTTGATGACCTAGGTGCATTATATGCGTTTATATTCCGTACTTAAGTGCTGACCTAAAATTTTCAGAGAATGGTATATTGCGAATTTTTTTGGTTGATATCTAATATCTGATGCAGTTCACTAATGTGAATCGAAGCCTTATTTCAAATTTTTGTCCATTGGGTTTTGTTTTACATAGATGGGTTGCTTCATGTAGATCATTTTCTTGTTTGTAGATTACGAAACTTTGAGATTACTAGATGCTGATAATGTTCCTAACACTGCTTCAATGACTGACGAAGAGATTAATGCACTTCCAGTACATAAACACAATGTTTCTCCACTTCAAAGGTCAGTTTATGCTATTTATTCAACGCAAACTTGCTTGAATTCATCTGTGTCTTTTCTTTTATTGGTCAGAAATGTTTTAGGATGTTGCATTGTTTCAATCATTTCTGAATATTGATGTGGCATTGCCTCCTCTTATCACCTCCTCTTTTTTAATAAACAGTGGTTCTGCAATGCAACAAGCCTCGTCTTCTGTATCAGCTGAGGTACAAATTTCATATTTTCTTGTATTCATTATAGCTCTTCCCAGAATTTGTTCTGAAAAAGTTGTAATATGAATTTACATCTTTATTATGTTTGAGTTAGATGGCCTGAAAATTCGACAGATATTTAAGTATAACGTGAGTGGATGAATTATTTCATTTGGCCATAATATAGTGACACTCCTTGGGAAGGTGAGTTATATGATTTCACCTTTTTTCGCATAAAACTTTTCCTTTTGTTTCACGGAATTGTGATGAATATTTGCATTTCCAGCAGTTACTTTCAATTATAGTGTCTCTTCATTGGAGAATTAATGTTTGCTTTTGATTTACTGAATTGTTCTTCAGCAAAAGAAGCAAGACACTGTCAATGCACTTGGGAGCATGAAAGCTTCAAGAGATGAGCTTACTTGCACTGTGTGCTTGGAGCAAGTTGATGTGGGAGAACTTATTCGTACTTTGCCTTGCTTGCATCAGGTTCATATTCTTCTTTAAATTAATTTCAACTTTGTAGAACTTTCTAATTGGTTTTAGAAAGTTTCGCTAATGGCATATTTGAGCTATCCCCCCAAGGTGAGTGATTGATTGAAATAGCCCATACACCATCATACTTTGATAGTTGTAGGCCCTTGATCTTTTACCCAAAGGATGAGTGCAGAGTGTTGCTATAATGGTTTAAGGTTTCAAAATTTCAGTACTCTCCTATGGCTGGAAGGTTGGGAATTAAGTTGGCTCTGGGCTTGGGTGCAAGCTTATGAATGAAAAGAAATGTGACACTACATTTTGGCATTTTTCACTAATAACGGGGTGAAGATTTACCTGTCCACTTCATGAAGCAGCTTATTTCTATTATTGATCCCCAATGGCTTTTCAAGTTATTGCATGCCAAACATTTATGTTCCAAGTTCTAATCGAAAGTCTAACGAAATTCCAGCATTGTTGGTAGTCGATCAAATCAACAGAGTTACACTATACTGTACAATATGGTGATTTGGTTATAACTTTTATGCATTATCTATTGGCAGAATAATCCAAACCTAATGTTAGCCGTGTAATCTCGTTTTACAGTTCCATGCAAATTGCATTGACCCATGGCTGCGGCAACAAGGTACATGTCCAGTTTGTAAATTCAAGGCAGCATCTGGGTGGCAAGAAAATGGGCAATTTGGCCTGGATGCTTCTTACATGGTATAGCTTCAATCACTGACCTATACGACATCGAGTCCAAGGTGCACACCTCCTTGCATCAAGTATGGAAAGTTTATTTTGCTTTGCTAGTTACATTCTTGGTACGTTATTCCTTTGACTCAAGAAATGAAAGGGGGATTGGTGCATAATTGGTAAGATTGTTAAAGTTTGCAGTGGAGATTAGTTTAATGAGGCCTTATCTGATAAATTAAGATTTTCCATAGTTTTCCGTTTGTGGGCAGACTGTAAGAGAGAATCCAGTGTGTGATAATGGAACAAAGTTTATAAAAGCAGGTTAAAAGCAGGTAGCATCTGACGAAAATAGATTTGGTGGTTAGTAAAATCGTTTAATAACTTGGAGGAGATAATTTTGGATCAGAAAGAGAAAAGAGAAGGCTAGAAGGGATTATATTTGTCTTTTGGTTGCATATGAAATCACATTTTACATATTTCTGCTGAGGTGCGTGATCATACTAATGCTTGTGTATTCCTGAGTCCTGACATGACTCTTGACCAAAATGGAACATATAGTGAGTGTTACGCATAGGGACGGTAATGGGCTACGACTTAGTTCCTATGTTTTGGGGCTTCAAGCTGGGCTGGGCACTCAAGCTCGAGCCTGGTTTAAAGTCTTGTCAATTTAGACCTAGTCTGTTGACTCAGGTCCGGTTGGACTTGCCCAATTTGCCATCCATAGTTGTGCACTATGTAGTCCTTTTCTTCTTCTGTTATCCCAGTAAGGGGTAAAGTTAAAAATGATAGTGAGTTATGGTCTGGATAGTGAATTATCATGCAGTTCAAGAATAAGAATTTAGGAATTATCTTAAAAGAGGGTTACTGTTACCATAAGGGTCCGTCATACCGTTAGAGTATTTGATATTGGCTAAACATGAAAATGTTAATATGTTTATAAGTGGTAAGGGTCAATTAGTCAAATGACTACTTCTAGTCATTTTGACATTGGTTGACCCAAGCTCAATTCTTATTAATGGACTCAACACTTTATCTATATTAAAAATTTTAATATGACATCAAAGCAGGTTTGTTTCGGATTCTTAATTTTCTAATTGTCTGTTTGGATGTTCAGTAGCCGCCGCTCAGTCCGGTTAACACTACGCTTATTTCAAGTGACAACTGGATGTCTAATTCTAATTGCACTTGAGGGGGAGTGTTAAAAGTATCTCATATTGACTAAACATAAAAATATTAAAGAGTTTATCAGTGGTAAAAGTCAACTAACCAAATGACTAGTTCTAGTCATTTTGATAATGGTTGACTCAAGTTTAATTTTGGTTAGTAGATTTTACATTCTACCCATATTAAAAATTATAATACTTATGAATATTACGTGGATTGGAATACTTATATAATGTTAAATCTAGCTACAACAATAATTTTTGAGCAATTCTATAGATAATTATATTTATTTCATTAAAACTCATTTTCAAACTGATTTATTAAAAGTAAACCCATTCTGTTTGGCAGTGAAGTTAACTTTTAATCTGTATTTTAAGGATCCAATAATCTATACGTTAGGTTATGGTATATTAAGTGATGTGGAATGTTATAAGTAACACAAAAGTATATGAAGAAAAAAAAGGCCCGCTGATTCAATTATGGATAAGAATAGCAATAAGTTAGATCGAGTTTGAACTTTAGGTGAAAAACTTTTAAAGGGTTAAACCGAGCTTGAGCTCAATTGATCAATTTTGAGAGGTACATTACATTAGTTACCAAGCCGATCGAACACATTATGAATTTACAAAATACTAATCTTCCTGCGCTGCTACGAAGCCCTAGCTGTGTAATGTTAGGCGTAGAGTCACTTCAGTAAAACGTTAGAATTTATATTTATTATTGACGATTTGAGTTGAACTCATCACTTATTTAAATTCATGTGTTAGACTAGAGGATTACCTGAAAATGTGGATGATAAATTAGATTGGGTTTGACTTGTTCGCATTCAAAGTGAATGAATTAAGTTTAGTTTGATTTCGTCTCAAATATTCAAGTTTCAGTAGAGTTCGGATTTGAAATTGACACCTTTTTTAGTTCAATTAATCACGATGAATTAGTTGACTCAACTCGAAATCAAGTAAATTTGATCAAATTTAAAAATTAGACTCAAGTTGAAACCAATAACTTTATTAGTGTTAGAGTTCCTTCAATTAGAAATAGAGACCAACTTACCATTTCAAAGCAACCAAGTACTAGTCTGGACACTATTACAAAAAAATCGTTCTTCTAAACGAAGCACCTAAATCTACTCCGATCTGTGCATTGTAGGCCAAAGAGGATTGAAATCTCAGCTATCTTTTAATTATTTTATTAGGCTTTATGCTTCCAAGGGTTTCCATTTTTTCATGAATGGTCAGAACCTTGATTCCCCACTACCCTATGGAAAACAGAAGGAAACCCAAGTGTAAAAGTCCATGCGTGGACGGGAATACCCTCATAGCCTAGGTGAATCACACCATTCCCATGAACTGAATAAGTTACTTGATCATAACTGCTAGTATGGCAGTCAATTTTTTTGTATAACACGAGGTCAAACTGGTCCAGAGCCTGGTCCAAGATTCAATTTTGCAGGAGGATATGATAGATTGTGAATTATACTACAGATGTAAATTGTAAATTGCGGATTACATTACGATTACGAGTGTAAGCATAATTATGATGTAATTACGAGAAACATGAGAAAATATAGTTGTTATTAAGGTTGATGTTAACTTGAAGTAATTTTTTAATAACAGAATTAAAAATACTGGGCGAAATACTCCTACCCACGTTGATCCATCATCTGATGAGACTACGATTAACGTGCATGATTCCATTTTAATTTTTTTAAAAAAATTAGATATAATAATATTGAGTTGTAAAATCAAGAACATTAGATCCACGTAGAGCCACCTGCTGACTGCAATGGTGGAGGAGGGAATCTCTCTGCTCGTCTCTCATCAGACTCCAAAGAGTTAAAGAACGAGAGAGAGAGATATCAGATGAGAAGAAGCATCACTTCAAAGAACAGCATAGAGAACGGTGAAATAGAAGAAAGTATATCAGAAGAGAAGACGCATCACTTCAAAGAACAGCATAGAGAACGGTGAAATAGGAGAAACTATCTCATTTCAGTTTCTGGTATCCCAACTAATGCCTCTAAAGCACTGAAAGTAACATTAAGAACTCGTCCCTCCGTTAAAAGACGGCCAGGGCATAAGTTACGGTGAGTTGATAAGGGGCTTTTTTGATTTAAGTGAAGTTACGGATTTGAATAGTTCTTATACAGCTGTTTAAAACTTGAAGTCAGAGTTTTATCTTCAACAAAGGACCTATCCGATTTGAATAAAAATTAATCTAGATGTTGATTTAAGTGAAGTTACTGATTCGAATCGTCCTTATGCAGTTGTTTAAAACTTGAAGTCAGAACTTTATCTCCAATAAGGGACCTATCTGGTTCGAAAAACAACTTGAAGTCAGAGCTTTATCTCCAACAAGGGACCTATCTGGTTCGAACAAAAATTAAAATTAATCTAGATGTGAATAACTTAGAGGTAATTTTCTTCGGTTAGAAGCCTCTAACACAACTCAAAAAAAAAAAACGACTCAGAGCTCAAAAAAGAATCTAACCCCGGAACCAAAAGTAGATGAAAAGAAACAATCTTTTATGTACAAATATGTATCTCCTCATTCTTATCATCTGCTTCAAGAATCACTGTAATCACGCCAGCATATGAGCATAGTAACACATCTCCTCATGATATAAAGCCGAGCTCTTTGTTCTTTGACCAACCTCGCACACTTCCTTGTGAAAGAACACCTCCTCTCAGACGAAGTCTTCATGAGAGTAGCAGTAGAAGAAGAGGATTGACTTCTTGACGAGCCTTCTTTCTTTGACAGCTTCCATTTCTCATCAAAGTAGAACCGAGGTGGTGCACTTGTACTGTGACTAACTGTGGTCGCCATATGACTCCAGAAAACGAGAAAAAAAAAGTAAGTGTTGGCAATCTCTTTCGCTCTTTTGGCTATTTTCAGCTAGAGAGAGAGAGAGAGCCAAAACAAGAAAAGACTTACAGATTTGAGTTTATGTGAGATATAATGAGAATTTGAATCACTAAGGGAAGAAACCTTCTGGGTTAGAGTTAGTATTTATAACGAGCTTCAAACATGGCGATGCGTGCGAAGAAGAGAAAAGCATCTGGGCCTTCTTTGCCTCGAGAGAGGCACCATATAATATGAATTTATACTTTTAAAAGCTGGTTAGCTGAGTCTAGCAGTTCAATATAAGTAATTTAAGTTTAAGTGTTACACAGATGTGGGTTCCCAATACACACGTCATGGGCTGTGGTAGCGCGACAGAGAGTGGATGTCAGGGTCTGTGACTGTGAATTCTTAGGTAAGTAGATTTTGAGATGATCGGGTAAAAGATCACAGAAACTGGTAAATTAAGTGCTTGCTTGTTCTAGTAATTATAGCTGTGTTACTTAATTTCTATCTGTCCGGAATATTGGCCAACTTGGACCTTCTACAGTTGGATTTTGAGTTTAATCGAACTCAATTTCATCGTATCAATTTATCTTAATTTATTAATTTTATATTAAATTGGATTGAACTTTGAACGAATCTGATCATCATCGTCACATTTAATATGAAGTTTCGCAATAAAACAGAATCTGAAAAGATCTGATAATATACAGCCTTATTCTTAAATAATTAAAAGGTTATTTATGATAAACTCACATACAATTGTTAGCTTTAATTTGAACAATTGATTATATGTATACTAGTCTATGTCGCACCGAATAATTCACACAAAACATTATATTCTTCCTAAACTTCAGATAATCAACGAAAAGGGCCATTAATTTTATAAAAAAATTTAATTTTTTGACAAAAATCTTGTTAAATTAATCACCGTCTACTGTGGCTAAGGATTTGGAAGCTATAAAAAATTTGTATGCTTGGCAGCAAAATATCGAACAAAGAGAAGTGATCCATAGATTAACTATGGTCTTTTTTAGTAAAGTGGCCACAGAAAAGTGTTTTGAAACTCTAGTTAATTTTTTTCAATAATAATAAATTTACCTTGAGCATTATTGCAATAGATTGTAAATTATTGTACTAAAATATTATATTAGGTAAATTTTAGGAAAATTGGAGAGATCACAAATGGTTCTATTTAAAATTCAACCTTGTAGATAAAATTTGTTTAACATGTAATTTAATAGTATAATAATTCACTACAATTATACCCGATAATAGCTATTAAATAATCAAATAAAGAATATTAAAATTTAACGAGGTTTAGCTAGTTATTCTTGCTTCTTCAAACAATACTAAATTAATATTTTATTATTTTAGAAAATTATATAAATAAAATATTACAAAAGGAGAGAAATTTTGCCTTAAAAATAAACAATTTTGGTATTTTCAAAAACTAAAAAAGAGGGTTGTTTTATAAGTAAAATAATCTTCCACGAATCTATAATTTTTCAATGAAGTATTTGCAATTGTAGCTAATAAAAAGATATCTTCTTGATTTCCTCAAAATCTATAAACTTGGCAGCTGTCAGCTCCTCATCAAAAGAGGTTAATTTGGTGTCTAAGGCTCCGTTTGGTTAGTGTCTGCAACATGCAAAGACAGGACTAGACGGAACAAGACAGGACAAGAATTGAAGACAAGGAGATGTTTGGTTGCGATTGAATGAGCAGAGATAATTGTCACGCCCCAAGGACATAAATGTGTTTGGTTGTAGTCTTAAGGATGAGAAAACAGTGTTAATGACATAAATGCCCCTGTAGTGTAAAGACTTGTAGATGTTAAAGAATGTAATTTTTAGTATTGTTTTTATTATTAATATTGTTAATAATAATATTATTATTGTTGTTATGTATAATTATAATAATTATTATTAGTATGTTTAATAATAATAATAATAATAATAATAATAATAATATTATTATTATTATATAAAGTTTTATATTAGTATAATTTTTATGATATTATGAATATTATTTTGGTTAGTGTTATTATGATAATTATTATAATAACGTATGAATATTATTAATATTATTATTATTACAATTGTTATAAATTTGTTTATTATTATTATTATTATTATTATTATTATTATTATTATTACAATTGTTATAATAATAATAATAATTATTATTATTATTATTAGCATATTATTATTATTATTATTATGTTTAATAATAAAATATTATTATGTTTATAAATTTTAATATTAATAATAATATTATTAAAAATATGACTAGAATTAAAATAGTTAACATTGTTAAAATATGACTAGAATTAAAACAATGTGTTTAGGCGTTAAAACTAGGGTATATTCGACTTTTCGCATTGATGTCCTTTGGACAACATTGTCTGTACCATGGTTTTGGCTTGGACATAAATTTATGTCCAAAACCTGTGAAGACAGAACGTCCAATGGACAAAGATGGCAACCAAACACTATCACGGACAGAACTTATATGTTCTTGTCATCCATCCACACGTCCGCGGACGGCAACCAAACGGAGCCTAAGTGTCAAAGAGAACAAATACATGTCACCTCAAGAGTATAGCTAGACAAGCAGGAGTGACATGAGTGGTTAAAGTTTTTTATTTAAGGCTTTCATTTTTAAGAGGTCTTGAATTCGAGTCACGACAACGGAGAAGAAACAGGCATTATTTCTATTGATAATCTTCTAGCCCCTGGTTACAGCTCCTTAATCGGGTCAATTACGAACGTCTCGCTTCTAATAGTAGTGTGAGAGTTGGAGCTACTAAGGAACATAGGGGTTGATGGGAACTTGATGCTGAGTAAAGGAGATGTCAACGATCAATCATCAACTGAACAATCAAATATGTAAAAATTTCTTGTACGCAGATGTGTACAGGCGACGTAGGAACCTGAGGGATCTTGGGGTTTCCAAATTTACCCCCTCTAGAATTCTTGGGGTGAGATCTTAGGGGATTAGAATTAGTCCAACTAAGTTGGGATACCTAATCTTAAAAAAAAAAAAAAAAAGAGTGTAGCTAATGTTTTTGATCTCTTCACCCCGTAAAAGTTACCTCACCGCCCCTTCAGATTCAACTGGTACAAGCAGATTTCCAAGAGCCTCGCCCTTTTTAAAATTACAAGTTTGAATCTAATAGAAAGGTTTTCAATTCATCGAAACTTTTAGAAGCAATGGAGTATAAATACGTAGAAACTTATAAAACAATAATTGAATTAATTAGTTATTTATTTTTAAATTATTAATTTATCAAATACTTTATTTGAAATACTTATTTTATAAATTATCATGTGTATTTGAGATTAGAACAATAATAATAAATCACCGACCACACACACCACCTAAACTATGGATCCATCGCCTTCCTGACATCAAAGACAACACCACCTTTTCTTACAAGTACGCATGAAAATGTTATAACAAAAGCCTCATAAAGCTTGCTGGTTCTATAAGTTCGAGCAGATTATGGATTTTATGACACCCTTTATTGGCTTAAGCTCAAAATATATTAAATATTGTACTGTCTCGCTTTCCAAAAGATGCCTTATTCGGATGAGTCCACAAGTCAAAGTTCAAATTTTCTTGATTTTACACAAGATTGATTTAAAAATCTAATTAAGTTTCAGAAAAGGGTCATCCTTAGATCATGAAATTAAATTGAATCGAAGTTGGATTTACTTAACTTATGTCTGCCACAGATTTTGTTTGCTCGGGACAGGCGAAATGATCATGTGAAAGGAGCCAACACCCGACATGTCCTCACTCTTTAGATCACTTATAACTTAATTCTACTTAACATTAATAAATTAAATTTAAATTAGGTAAAGCTTGAATCTAATTAAAAAGTTATAGGAACTTTTTGTTACTGTTTTTTTTCATATTTTTTGTTATCATTTTTGTAAAAAGAAAAATAGGTAAGTAAAACGTGTTTGGTTTATTCTGTTGCGATTTTTTGTTTTTGAAAATAAAAAAACCACAACAGCTTTACAGAAACAAAAAATTATCGTTTCTCTGAATTTTGACAACAAGTTTTTTTTCCACAGAAAATCAACGTATCCCTGCTTTCTATCTTGAAAATAATAATAATAATAATAATAATAATAATAATAGTACAAAATTATAATAATTAATAATAATAATAATAATAAGATAATTAATTTGGTATAATAAAATTAAAAATATTAAAAATAGTAAGTAGAAAATTTATAACAATAATTAATAATAATTATTAATATTAATATTATTAACAATAAATAAAATTAATAATAATAAGAATAACTTAATAATAAAATGAGTTTAATAATATAATAATAAATTTAATAAAATAAAATTAATAAGAATAAAATAACTTAATAATAATAATAATAATAATAATAATAATAATAATGAGTTTAATAATAATAATAATAATAAGTAGAAAATTTATAACAATAAATAATAATAATAAATAATAATATTATTATTAACAATGAATAAAAATAATAAAAAATAATCTCAATCAAATAAGTTTTTGTTTTCAGTTTTATATTACAAATCTCAACCAAACAGGTTTTTTTTTTATATATAAAAAAACAGAAACTAAAAACAGGAAACAGAAACCGAAAACAACAACAGAAAAACAAAAATGAAATCAAACGACCCCTAAAATTTTGGTTTAAAATCTAATCATAGAGATCAAGCAATTCTTAGTGCTTGTTTGGATGGATTTTTGGGAAGTTAATAAACACTTTTTCACCATAAAAGTAATTGTTAAGAAAAATGAATGTTTGGCTATAAAATAAAAAATACTTTTCAATAGATATGACTTTTTGACAATCAAATTACAGTTTTTAAAAACACAAATTTGAAATATCTTTAAAATGTACTTTTTAAGTAGATTTTTAGATCAATTAATGAACCTATTTTTAGTTTCTTTTGCTTTTATATTTTACACATAATTCCACAATATCTACAAACATATCTTTCCGCTTATTTTGGGAGTTATATAATATTATTTGCCTTTTATATGTTTTAATATTAATTTTATATTAATTTTACTTATGTTATAATCCATATAAAATATTTTATTAGATATATTTTCATTTATGCTTTATATGATTTAAAATTATGCAATAATTAATATATTGTGTCTTGCCTATTATGTAATATACTTTAAATAATATTTATACACATAAATAATTTTATTATAAAATAAAATATAATTAAAATTAAAATATTTTTCATTTTATAATGTCAAACAGTCTATTGTATGAGCTCTTAAAAATCTTTTTAAATAACAACCAAATAATCAACTGATTTTTTAAAAATTATTCTTAAAAAATTTACAGAAAAAAAGTAATATTAACAAAACTCTACTTATATAAATTCAACCGATCAGAAAGTTAGAGACTCTTTGAATTTTTATCACATATTTGGCAATTTGATTGCTCATATATCGCAAAAGGATTGGGGAAAGGCGTTTGACTTCAATGATTTGATTTGATTTCATTTAAGTTAAATTTAAAAAGAAATTAAACGGATGTTATGCTTTAGATATAAAGGTACTGACACAAAATATTTTAATACATTTTTTGCGTATATATTTTAAAACACGTTTAAAGTTTAATTCAACAAGTAATTCGAAAAATAAGAAATAAATCAAATTAACTTCAAGTCTAAGAATGTTTTTCTTTTTAATTCAAGCTAGGATGTTAAAAAACTCGAGCTCTTTCTCCGTTAATTTATTATTAGGCTCCGTCTTTTGCATCAATAGAAGGGACACTTGCTTAGAATTCACTCGTGATTTAGTTTTATTTTGTCACATTTTATTTTTTACGAAGGCTTATTATTGACATTTATAAAAAACAAAAAATTACAAAATAGAGGTCATTTTTCGCTTTACCCAATGTTTATAAAACGTTAAAAATAACCATAATTATTATATCACGAGATTATCTGCTCCTATTTCTCAATACGATCTTGTGTCTTCTTCATCTCATTCATCCATTAAATATTAACGAATGAATGAGTTGGAGAGGGCACAGAATATCCTCTCAGATCTTCTATCCCGTCTATCATGTCCTAACTCTGCTCCATTTCATCTCAATCATCTATTTATATAAATCTCATATAAATGAATGATTGAGATGAAATAGAGTAGGATTGAGACACCATATAAATGGATGATTGAGATGAAATGAAGCAGGGTAGAGCGGACAAAGAATCATGTCTCTAGAATATCACTAGGAAAAAACAGAGGATTTGAACCCAATTCGCGCAATCAGAAATGAAGAAGCGTCGTGTTGCCCAGCGGAAATTAAAACATAAACTTACCAGCGTCGTGTTGCCCACCGTCGTGTTGCCCAGCGTGCCATGGAGAAGCGTCTTTAGTTGCGAGAGAGAAGCAAGGATGCAACACATGGGTGATTTCGGAGGAGCGACCGCCTTTTGGTCCAGTAGACAGGAACAAATGGTTTTTGTCCTCTGGTTTTGCAGTGAACAGATATCTTTGTCCTTGTCTACCGGAGGTAGAAGACAGAAATGTGGGGGCGTGAACTAAACAACCAAAGGATCAGGATTTTTTTGTTTTGTCTACTGCCCCTATGAACGACGTCAGTAACCGAACACTACGTTATTTCATATTCATTAAACTTAGTAATAAAAAAAGCGCTATTAGAAGAAGAAATAGGGTAATCTTTTAAGGTTTCATAAGAGGTTAACTGAAATTAACATATGCACCCACGAGTGGAACCCTTGACTTTTTGGGGTAAATAGAAAACAAATTTGGCTTTAGAAGTCAGATTCATTACATTAATCCAACTTGTTTTAAACAAACTCCAACTAACCCCCTAAGAATATTTATCACACCAATAACCAATAACTTCACATCACACTTGCTCTTTGTCTCCTCGAGACCTTTGAAGACCGCAAACTTTTCCCATGTTAGGGTTCACAATTACAAAACAACTTGAAAGTTTTTATGTGGAGTTTAAGAATGTTCATCATACCCTAGGATAGACCCATATATATAATAAAAAAAATATATAAACAAAATATATAAATAGATAATGCAGAATAAAATAGTTTATATATAGAATATGTTAAAGATTAACATTAAAAGATAAAATAATTAAAAAATACACAGCCTATAAATTAAAAAAACAAGACAAATACAAAAGTAACTTAAACCAATGAACTCTCTAAAAGAAATCCCTTATCATAATTACGTCCATTAAAACAACCTTATATTATAAGCATGTTGGCTCTATCTTGGATGGTACTTCAAGGATTGAAGGAAATGTTTGACTTAAGTTTATTAATTTACAAAACAACTTATTCAAAATTCAATAATTTATAAATTATTACGTGCACATAATAATTAATATAAAATATATTTGAAAATAATAGTGTAAATGAAATATTATACCCAATATATATGTAATGACAATAAATTTAAAAAATACGTGATAAAATTTTTAATTAGATAAGTTAGCTTAAAAGTTGTTACACTAAGATTGACATTTGAAATATTAAAAATCTATTTTTTAAAATATTTAGTTACATAGATAAAATATTAACGAGTCAATTTTAAATTAAATTGTTTAAATTTTAAAATATATACGTTAAAATATTTAAAATTAAATACTAAATTTTTTTATTATCCTATATTTAAAAACTAGGAATTGCAATTTTTTAATATAAAGATGAACTGATTAGGTTTAACTTAGAATAAGCAGTTAACATTGTTGTGGGCATCAGTATCAGCATCAAGGGTTAGTGGGGATGTTCACATGGGGCACATGGGTTGCAGAGTGGGCCCATTTCTCAGCCCACGTGTCTGCCGGTTTAAAAAAGAGCCTTGTGTCTCGGGTCACGGAGACCAGAAATGCTTTTGGTCAAACATCAACCCTGTGCACGAGAGAGAGAGACGGAATCTCCTGCAAACACCTGTACATGTTATATATTCATTTTGTGACCATTTGTCAAAATTAAAATTATTTTGTCCTCTCAACTTTAATTTTTACAAGAGAACAGGTTTTTTTATCGTATTTATTATAATTTGTATTTATTGTAGTTTTATTTACGTAACGATTTAGCGTGTCAATTTTACTTATTTACTCTTTAATCTGCATCACTCTTTTATTATCACATCTGCATGAAAGTTTACTAAAAATAGTTTCTCTACTATATAGAAATAATGCTGCATGTTATCAAATCTCTTTAGATCTTGCTTTATTGCTAAACCTCAGACTGAATATAATGATAATGATAATAATAAAGTTAGACTGGCTTTCGGATTTTAATTTAGTTTAGTGATGTTTGAGCTTTTAACTTGAAAAACTCACTTCGAGGGAAAAAATCGCGATACCTAATTTAGTAAAATGATTTTCAATAATACGGAAACAATGAAATCATTCATATTTAGTTTTAAATAATTTATGGATCAATAAATATAAAAATATCACCAACAACAACAGATAACAACACATTAAGAGGCAATAAAATAACAAATTATTTATATCAAAATGCTTCATTTAACCTTAAAATATTTGAATAATTTAATTTTCAGTTTAGTTTTTAACTTTTTGATTCGATTTATTTTAATAATTCTTATTGTTAAAAATATATTAATTTATTAATTAATTGGTAATTTTCATAAATTAATAAAATTTTTAAACTAAAATAAATAAGTCAATTTTATTTAAAAATTATTTTAATTAGAGGGGGATGGGATTTCTCTCTCTTTTGGTATATCGGCCCCCCGACAGGAGGCCCGCACGATGGGCTATTAGCTTAGTAGTAGAGCGCGCTCCTGATAATTGCGTCGTTGTGCCTAGACTGTGATGACTCTCAGCCACATGAATAGTTCAATGTGCATAAAGATAATCTTTTTAATTATATTTTAAAATCTTTAATTTTATTTAATTTTAACTGATTTTATGACAATATAATACCAATTAAACCTTTTAAACTTAAAATTTCTTGTCTTATATATTTAACTTTTGGTCTAATTTTTAAATATCATAAAACACATCTTGTCATATTGTTAAACAAATTATACCAAATTTCAGACAAATTTTAATGCCAAGTTCGACGTATTAGATACTTATTTATCTGAAACTCGATTATTTCTATTTTTGTTTGAATGAGAAAATAATATATTAATTTGAAGAATAATAATCTAAGACATAGTCATGCATGTCGACTCAAACATGAAAGCGACTATGAAGAACAAACATCCTAGCAAGAGAGTGATCACCCCTATTCCCCAAGTGCCTAATCCAAGAAACACAAATATTTCTATAACTTGTTTTTTACAATGGGATTCTATAAAATTTAATTTCTCCTATGAGATTAAGATTTTTATTTTATGTTTTGCATTCATTTTTACTAAACACACACAGAAGAATTCTTTAATAAGTAGATCAAATGTCATACAATATCTTCATTTACTAGTTGTGACATTGATCAATGCGATATGTTTCCAAGGAAGATACCGAGAGACTTGTAATCGTCTAAGATAATTGAACAAGGCAGTTTAATTTGTGCCTCTGCTTGTTTATCTATCTTGGGATTTAATCATTTAACTCCAAAGATAAGCAAAGAAGAGTTGGGTTACCGGGTCGGCTGAGAAACTTGAAAACTAGTCGAACTTTTTAATTTTTTTTTATAATTAACTTGGTTGGAACTTGGAACTAAAATGCTAACGTTGTACGCACAAACTCCAAAACTAATAAGCTGTCTGCCTTTCGTTGGATTTCATGGTATCTTTGTTCGATATTAGGATCAGCTCACATGACACTTCAAAAGTATTTTTATCCAAAGCAACATGCAAGCACTGAAACTCTCTAGCATTGGCTGCTCTAACAAATGTAAGGACAAAGACTAGTTGGGTTAGGCTTTTTCAATGCTTAATTAAGTTGGATAATTAACTTATTCAAACTTTTTGTCCTACTCGAACGTCTCGTATTCCCTTGATTCTTAGGTTGTTGTGTTTAATTAGCGTTACTTGACTCTAGACTTCGTACCTAAATCAATTATTAGCATTTGTCAACCAACTCTCAAAACGATTAATATTAATCAGATTAAACATTTTTTTAGTATGATGATGAGATATTCTAATAATTTCAATCTAATTTAAATAATTTAACATAATAATAATAATAATATTTTCAGTTTTGAATTAAAATATTAAAAACCCTTTTCGTGAAAGCAACTTTATAATTGATTTTCTTAATTAAAATTTATTATTAAATTAAGCAAAGATATCTAAACTTAACTCATAATTAATAGATGAATTTCAATCTTATTGAGATCAATCCTAATATATAAACAATCAAATTCAACTTGAAGTTCAATGAAATTTGATTTGAACATAATTTAAATATGAATTTTGTCCTCTTTTTTTGTTGGCAAGTTTGACTTTTCAAATTATCGTAAAGCAACTTGTTAAATGATCGTTTTATCATAATAGCTTAAGCTGTTATTTGAGATTAACTTAATTAATTAGTTTTATATACTCACTAATGCACCCTTTTAAGTGAAAATTCTTTAGGCTTGAAACTTGCATAGACTCACTCTACCTTGTGTTGAATAATAAGTGAGTGGTAGGATTTAAACTCATGATTATTTGGTCATAAAGATTTTGATATCATGTTAAGTAATTGTGATCAAATTGTTATGTGAAGTCAACTTAATTAATTTTATATATTCACTAACACAACTTGAACCCGTTATCATCCCTCTTGATAAAACCAATTCAACAAGCCATGTCCATAAGATAGGAGACAATGTAGAAAAGAAAATGAATTTAATAGTCCACGCTATTATAAATTCATTATTATGGAATCTTTGCTTTTAGTTGCAATATTAGCTGACTTGACCGGTCAAAATTATCCCGTTCACAAAAGCTTAATATCAGATAAAAAAAGAAATTAAATAATATGTAGAGGGCATTTAAGGTTAAGCAGCATGATTCATCTTGTTTCTTGATCAAGTCCAGTTTCGTCCTAATCCAGTTTGTCGTATTTATGATTTTTCTTAGTTTATTTCCAGATTATTAATTGAATTATTACATTATTTACATAGATTATAAGAAAGCTCTATAAGAAGAACATCCCATGCCCTCCCGGCAGCTTCATGTTCTAAATTCTTAAGCATGTGATGAACCTTTGCACCAATTTTTAATTTGCCTTTAAAGAGAAGGCCAGATAATATAAAGATCTCATTTGGTCAAATAAAGAATGAATTAAGCTTATAAACATCAATTGTATGGAATTTGTTATTTGATTTAAATTATTAATTTGTTAATTAATTTATTCAAAAACATATCATACAAATTATTATGTAATGTCACTTGCAAATTAATAACAAATGTAAATTCTATCTGAAAGTTTCACAAATCTTATCACAAAATTTGACAAATTCTATTGTGATCGTGATTATCAAATTATTATATAACTCTCACGTCTAAATAACAAATGTAAACTCTATTTGATTTCTTAAAATTTTTAACAGATTTATTTATCATGAATGTGAATTGTCAATATATTATAATTAAGGATAATAATGAGCCCGAGTTGAATTTATTATCGATTTAATCCGGTCGAACTTCTAAAATATGATATGAAGTTAAATCATTCAAAATAACTATTAGAATTTATAATGGGCCTACGGGGCCATACGAGTAGGAAAGTTAGACTACATACAAGTCTAAGTGAGGTTCCATCCTAAAACCAATTGGTGATAGGTGGAGTAGCTCACTAGGTGAAGTAGCCCACTAGACTTATATGCTAGTCTTCTTTCCTCTCTTTCTCCAATGTAGAACAAACTCTCACTTTATATTTCAACACACACCCCTCACGTGTGGGTCTAACACGTGACATAATTTATCATTTCAAGGGATTAACGACTAACATAAGAGCAACCTGCCCTGATACTATGTTAGAATTTATAATGGGCATATGAGCCCATACGAGTAGGAAAATTAGACCACATACAAGTCTAAGTGAGATTTTATCATAAAACCAATTGGTAATAATTGGAGTAGCTCACTGGACTTATATGTGTTAGACCACATATATTTCAACAATAACGTTAGTTCAAGATAAAAATTCTAATTATTTAAATCATATTCATATTTAAGAGAATAGGGAGGAGTAATTTGATCCCATTTTCCTATCCTTATTGACAATCATGTGTTAGGAATCAATGTGGACTATTTCATTATAAAGTATTATGGTTCTTGAATCATTACTGGTGATGTTATGATTGATTTTAATGATGAGAGGAAGATTTTCTGCTTATTTGTCAGGAAATCACTTGCGAAAATCCGACCCAAGGAAGATTTTACTTCCTATTTTCAGGTCTTCTTTGCTAGCTCAGACCAAGTATTTTGAAATCGACTTAAATTAATACCTATAATTTCCCTAAAATATTATAAATCATAAAAAACATATTTATATAAAGTAGCAACACATCCGTTCGTCATAATTAATATGCAGGAAGAGAGTAATTATCAACCAAAAATCTTATGAAATGTAAATTCAGAAGGTACTTTGTCCGTGAAAGAGACATGAAATGAAGAAAACATTTTATGTCAACTTGTAACAGATTTCGAAACAACGAATCCCTGTCTTTCAAGAAGTCCCATGAACAAAACTATCAGTCGGCCATTACTATCTGCAGAATTTCGTTTTACTGTCACCTGCAAGGCTGCAACTGTGCCACTCAAGTCCATTAAAGTTCCCTTCAAGGTTATTTAATGGAAGTGAGATGATTACGAGAACTAATTCTGAAAGATTACAAAAAGTTCAGAACCACAAACTACGGTGTGCGTTATTCCCTGACAGTATTTGACGTCCGATCCTGCAACCAGGTTTAGATTTTCACAAAGGAATGACAAAAACTTCAGAAGATCAAGAGCATAATAATAAATCAAGTAAAGGACAAAACAAGAAGTGCTAAGCAGTTAAAATCAGAAAACAGGACCCAAAAGAACTTAAAATTCTATCCCTCTCTGGGAAATGCATAAAACTCCATTTTTTCACGAAAACTTTTGCAAAACCTGGAATCAAATTGATTTAAATCAGGTTTAAATATATATTTAATGTAATACTGTCTGCAAAATCTGTGAAATCTTAATCCGAAAACTGAGAAATTACCAAAGCCCTTGATCTTAATCTATAGGTCAAAGAACAACCTGAACTCAAAGATTGTCCTTGTGAAAGCAAAAGGTGAAGAGAACTTGTATATTCGAAACACATCACTTACCAGAACAGCGGTCAGTCTGATTTGAAAGTTTTGTTCAGATAACATGAAACATAAGAGAAGAGAAAAAAAGAGGGAGAGAACTAGTGGGAAAAAAATAAGAGCTCAAGAATAAAAAAAAACAAAAGCAGCCATGAATGATTTCTCTCGGTACAAGCCCTGCCAAAGTACAGACATACCTACCGAGGCCAGGTGGTGGCAAATGGATGACTGTACGGAAAAGAACATCTGAGAAAAAGAAAATCAATCAGACACCCAAAACCCGTCATAACTCATAAGTGATCAGTGAATAACATGATATCTCCAGTTAACACAGAGGTTTAGAACCTGGTGCAACTTGATTCGACCAGACAAAAACCCTAGCCCATGAACCTGTTCTAATGGAAAGATGAACACTATTTGCAGGCTTCAAAAGACGTTTCAAGTACCTATTACATCTTGCAAAAATGAGACTAAAAAATAGCCATTTATTGCTGCTGCAGCATCATCAAGATTCCCACACCAAAGGGCCATTGGATTGAAGCAAAAGGGACCACAAGAAAAGCCACCATGATCAATACTCACTAGCCCTAATAAAGTTTGTGAATCTTGATGATGCTCCACCCGCAAACATTGGCTGTTGCTCTTTTTTCCTTTAGATCTCGGTCGGCCCTCATGATCATATCCATTTGTCCATGCAAAAGAGAAAAAGAGAAAAGGGAGACCCGATTACTAACTGTTATTAGAAAGGGAACCAAACCCTAACCCTAAAATCTCATCCATGAAGTGGAACAAAAGAGAAAGCAAAAGACATGATGATAAAAGCTTCAAAAGCTCAATAACCCTCGTCTAGTTTCGTGAAACTAATAAGACCGACTTGGTGGAAGCACTCATCTATGCTTGTTCTATATGTATAAACCGACAACCTTAAAAAGATAGAAGAGAATATAGAGTACTGTTCACTCCATGGGAACCAGACAAAAGGCCACAGGATTAGACTTAAAATAAACGAAGAAACCTTGTGAGTATCATATGGAGTTAGTGAGTACTTATATAGCACTTTACCCACTTACAGAACTTAAAGAGCAAGTGGGAGTGTACCCAAGTAAGGAGTACTGGAGATGAGATTTGTCAGTTGGTGGCAGTAGAGTACCCACAACAGTTATACATCGTAATCCTAGGTACCAAATTTACCAAAATCTTTAATCTCCACTGATTCATGTCAGTTTTCTCTCTACACATGTAAGCAAAAACAAGAGCCAATAATCTTCTTTAACCACAGTAATGGTTGAAGTGATACGATTGCGTCCCCTACAAGCATATTTTAGTGGTGGGAGCTGGAATTGACAGGGCTCTGACCTTCTTCCCTCAACACATTACATCAAGAAGGGGGTTGGAGAGGCCCTGGCCTAGAGTTTCAGGTTCCTTGTTTTGATCCTCTTTGCCCTTTAAAGCTTTTCTTCTGTGTGTTAAGTGTTGCAAGTTATGGCTCTTTTTTAAGTTGTTTTTTTCTGTCTAGTCCAATTCGTCAGAGACGGTCATGGAGTATAATTGTTTATTGTTACTCAAATTTCATTTACCGTCTATATCTCATCATCTCCAAGGTTCAATTCCACATTCAGTGCCCGGAGGCTCTGGACCCTCGTAAATTAGCTATTTACAATATTTGATTATACTTCTAAGATTGTCAACAGCAGATCTGAGAGTTAAATAACTTAATTTAATAAAATAACATTTTTTAATTCGAATTTAAATTAAAATCCGGTAAAAAATATACGTGTATTGCATTATATATATGCTTTTTATTTTAGCAAGAGGTGCTGAAACAATTTCTTACCCACTAAAAGAATGTGGTCCATTAAAATCTTGAACATGGGTGGGGGCCTCTGGTTACATAAATTAGTTATTTCCAATCTTTGAATTCAACTTCCTTAATGCTTTTTTTCACCATATAAGTATCTTTTCTTATCTTGTTAACTTCTCTAAAAGAATATGTTTACATACATATAGAAACTCCTGTGTTCTACTTCTAATATCTTTAATTTTAACTATGACACAATCATATTCATTGTAAGAATAAGTAATAAATTTTAAAATATGAGAATTGAAATTAAAATAGTGAAATCAATATGTAAATTAACTTCTCTAAAAGAATATGTTTACATACATAGAAACTTCTGTGTTCTACTTCTAATATCTTTAATTTTAATTATTATATTTTGAAAAATAACTTATCTCTTTATGAAATTATTTAACTATGACACAATCATATATATTCATTGTAAGAATAAGTAATAAATTTTAAAATATGAGAATTGAAATTAAAAAGTGAAATCAATATGTAAATTAACTAAACAAATATCTTTATTTTTGCATAAAATAATGAGCTCTTAGTGATGGAATATGTTACCTAAATAGCCACTTTTTTTGGTTAATTCTATCATCCTAGGTAGAGATATAAGTCATGACTCTTTTTCTTAACCGATAGGAATGTTAAAAACATGTAAAGCAAGTATCATGTACATCCGGAGTTGGGAAGGAGCCATAAGGTGATGCCTATAGGTTTTTTAATTATAAACAATGAGATGATTTTTACATCTTTTTATATTTTAAATATAAATTTTACTTAATTTTATAATGCTAATTATACATATAAATAACATTAATTAAATACTAAATTTTCATTTATTATAAATGTAATTCACTTATTGACATGAACCATCATATAAATTGGGATATTGATATAAAATTGAAATTCAATAAATAAAATATTTAATAAATTTAAATCTTAGTGTTTTGTTTTTAACTTAATGAACTTTTGCTCTTATTTTAATTAAAACATAATAATTTGTTCATAATTTCACGTATATAATAACATAGATTAGATGAGTCTAGCATGTATAACCCTATACTTCAACAAGACTAATAATGAAATTAATCCATGTATCATATTTATAAAGAAATAAATCTTAAATATTTGATAAATATATTTTATATTATTAATTAATATTACGAGATTAAGTAAAGTTTTATACTAAAATGTCATGTATCTTTTTAATTGACTCACTGGTAAGAGAATTTAGTAACATAAAATCTTAGGTGGTGATTGTTTCTATTTTATTTTTAGTTTTTGTTTTCGTTTTCAAAATTAGTAAAAAATCTTATTTGTTTGAGTTTTTAGTTTTGGTTTTTCCAGTTTTTAAAAATTATAAAAATCATAAAAATAGTTTTTGTTTCCTATTTTCGTTTTTGTTCATAATCCGATTTACTATCATTTAAATATATATTATTTAATTATTTATTTTAATAAAATTATGAATAATTTAATTCAACATTATATTTATATATTTAATAAATTTAAATTTATTATCGATAAATTTATGAATCATTTAATTTTATTTAATTTTATAATTAATTTATATATAATTAAAATTAAAATATATAAAT
Source organism: Erythroxylum novogranatense (assembly GCA_029891385.1). Lineage (NCBI taxonomy): Eukaryota > Viridiplantae > Streptophyta > Magnoliopsida > Malpighiales > Erythroxylaceae > Erythroxylum > Erythroxylum novogranatense. The sequence goes on from CM057230.1 coordinate 97,725,590, forward strand.
ATTCAAATAAAATTTGATTTAATAATTAAAGTATATTTCAAATAAATATTAATTTATAAATAAAGTTTTAATTTTTAAATTATTTATTTTATTAAAATAACATAATTTTATTAATAATTTGTTAATAAATATTATATAAGAGATTAAATAAATTTATTTAATTAAAAGTAATTTATCTTTAAGTTTTATCTAAAATGTAACTATTATCAGTGATAAAAATACAACTGCATTAATATTAACAACCAATCAAGTTTTTGTTTTTATTTGAAAGAATTACAAAAAAATTGAAAATAAAAATTAAAAACTGCAACAGAAAAATAAGAGTAGAACCAAACGGTTGCATACTTACGACAAACCAAAAAATACGACTTGACCATGGTTTAGATATAAATAGCAAATGTTCACTGTTTTTTCGAATGTGCACCATAGTTTTCAATGTTTCGTGATATAGATAGCAAATGTTCATTGTATTTTCGAATGTGCACCTTAGCTTACCTTAGTTTTCAATGTTTCGTAAGCAATTTGCCTGTTCAACTTGCAAAGGTTGCACTTTTACTTAAAGGTGGCTTATCTAGTCCTCCATTTTTCTATCAATATTCAATATCAATCTCACACAAAGCATCCCATTAAGATAAGCTTAGATTTGATTATGACATTGGAATCTAAAACTTCACGCTCTGGTGCCACTTGTTAATCATTGATCACGATTGGATTAAGATAATGTGGTCATTTCGTTACAATTATGTGCATAGACGTGGCCCTTCCAGAGAAACCAAATTGTTTATCAAAAAATATCTTATGCCAACCTTTGAAATATATTTTTTGTAAGTTCTTAATAATTATCAAATGAAAATAATTTTGATGATTTCTGTTATAGTTCTTAATCATTGTCTATTGCGGGTTATTTTATAGCTATAAGTTATTGTAATAAGTGATCGTTTCATCACAATAACTTAAACTGTTGTGTGATATCAACTTAATTATTTTTATATATTCACTTAGAATTACAACTAAAATATTATAAATGTTATTATCCATGCTCGCCTATATAAAATCTTGAACATAACTACATAAGTAAATTAAAGTGTATTATTATCATTATTATTATTTAAATATAGAGATAAAAGAGAAGGAGAGTTGATATGACTTTGATGTGCCTGCAATTGTACGGACAGTGAATAAGAGTGAAAAGGGCAATGCATAGAACAAGGGGAAGTTGAGTAATTTGCCCACAAACATCCTCTTTTGTACGGCAGATATACGTTTGCTGCTTCTTCCACCGAGTTTTAATGGCTTCCCTGCTCTGCGTTTATGGTTCGTATTTGTATTATTATCAGAGAAGACCTAACCTACTGTAGCTCCAGCAAAGTTTCAAATCATGAATTATAAATAAAATTATAGTTGCAATTGATGTCGATGTATACATAGATTTACCGATATAAATAAGTTCGAATTCGGCTTAAAGCTAGATTAGATCTAAGTTTCATAATTTGATGCTAATCTAATTTAATTTTAAAAATTTTAATATATTTGAAAATTATAATCAAATTTAATAAAACTTCTAAGATTCAAAATTCAATTAATGTAAACTCTAATTGTTAACGTTATGCTGAATTAAGTTTAGATCAACATACCAACTTTAAGGATTATATTACAATATGTAATTTAGAATTGGATAAAAACATTTTTAATTCATTTAGTATAACTTGTAATGACTTATTTAATGCACATATTATATAAAAGAACCAAAAAATAGAATTATTTTAACAAATTGATGTAAGTAGTTCGTGATCTCCCGAATAGAATATGCTGACATCAAAAGGAATCCACTCCAGTTGGTGTTAGGTCATTTTCAATCGAATTTTGATTTGTTTGGTTGAAATAATCTTCTTCTTCGATCTCCTGGGTCCTAATTATGTTCGGAGAGGTTGAAATTTTCCCAGTCACAATCATTGCATGACTCAGCTCAACTCAAGAGTTCAGAAAGCAAACAAAAATGCTTCATAACATTGTTCTGTGAGACTGATAGAGTCATCTTCGCACGGGCATCACTAAGAGGGAACCAAATCATCTGTTCCACTATTTTGTGTCTACCTTGTTCTATGAAAATTCCGTCACTCAATAATGGAACTTACAAAAATTAAACGAACGAGATGACTCGAAAATAAGGAGAACAGAATAAGAGAGTGCAAAAGATCTCGCCCTCACTACGGGGAGTAGGAGACGAGCCAATTTGGTTCCACGAACTTTTCATAAACCCACTAATTGTGCCTAATAAGTTATAAGTGATGTGTTTTTGAATAATTTATTTACAAAATTTAATAAATTAAAGTCAAGTGATGGATTTAAGCTAATTAATAATAACAATCCAATCTATTTCGCTACTCGATCAACCTAAGTTGCAAGTCTTGAATGAGTCATAATTTGTGTGATTCAAACCTTGAATATTGCATAAACTTTTGTTTCAAGAGCTCACATGCTGTTTAATTGATTTTGGTTTAGTTTTGTGTCAGTTCTGTTCTTATGGAACAAAAAAAAAAAGTGATAATTACTTATTCTTACATTGAATATGATTGTGTCATAGTTACAATAAATCACCATAATATAACATATAGACTTATATAATAGCTGCAAAATATCATTCAAGGTAATTGATAATTTAAAAAACATGAATACTAAAATTAAAAAAGTTGTACCAAATAATTCCCACTCTTTTATCTTATAATTTGAAATTCAAAACCTTAATTTAGTAAGTGTAATTTGAGAATCTTGGTATTTTTCAAATTTCTAGTTAGGTAAAAAGGACTAGTGTAGCCTCAAGCTAGTAGAACAAGGAAATGCTGCTATGATAAGATAAGTCATATGCAGCCCAGAAATCTCGCTGATGAGAAAAAGGTTGGACAATACAATATAAGATAGATGCTATGTTGCATTTGAATCTGTAGCTTAGGTTACTCCAAATGGAAACCAAAACACCAAGACTACACATCGTATAGCCTCCTTTTTCTCACTTTGCTTTTAGATCTCAACACGTTATCGTCTTCTTCTTTCTCCCCGCGCCACACCCAACCCCTGTGCAACTTAGGAAATAGTAATCATTGATAATTTGTACTTTTGTGTGTCATTTTTCTTTATTGATTCAATCTAATCAACTTATTTTTTTTATTTTTTTTTTGGCATATAAGGGAAAAAAAATGAGAGAAAATTAAGGTAGATATCTGCGATATAAAACACCGTGAGAATCACGGGATATAAGGGCGAGGACAAGTGAAGACACCTCCTGAAGAGAGTGGACTTCGAAACTAGCGTAAGTAGCAAGAGCAACAAGACTGTCCACGTTGCCTTCCGGAGGCAAAATTTTGAGTTAATAGATTGGACAAATTATGACAACTTTGGTGGTATTTTAACATAATCGTTTGATTCCTTAATCTTGTATTAGTTATTCAAGGTGGAACCCAACACATTTGATTGGTTCGATTGTTATCAGGGGTAGTAATAGGTAAGATTAAGGTTGAGTCTTTTAGAATTTGAACCGAGCTTAATAAAACTTGCTAATTTTAATGTTAGCATAACTTGAATTTTCGTAATTGGTCGAGTACACAAATTTGTAATTTACTACCTAATTGTCATGGAAGGTCTCTCTTTCAGTTGAATCCTTAACTTTCATTGATAAATATTAGAATATGCCAATTTGGTTACAAGAGTTAGGACTAACGACCCGAAAGTTAGTAAAATTCGATTTGATTAAATTTCGAACTAGTTTAAATTTAAGAGAGTTAGTATGACTTATTTGACTAAATCGAATAAATTGTGTTAAAATGCCAAAATATTCCTATACTTTTTCAACTTGAAGAATTCAAATTTTTAATTGAGCCCAAACAAAAATTTAAAAAAAAAGATTAAATTAGATCCAAACTGAATTCAAGCTGTTGTCAACTCTAGCAAGAGCTAGTTTGATTCTATCTATTTACATGCATGCTCCTTACTGTAACCCAAAAATGCACATCAGCTGAGGACTAGGAAGGCGTGTGTGTACTCACACAAAGTGAATCATTAGTCTTTTCTAGTTTGTTCATCGAGGGACGAGATGGGGTTCTTTCTTTTTTTACTTGACAGGAATCCAACTCAGTTTGACACCAACGGTAGGGTTCTTCTTCATCAGGGAAAGCGAACCGCATGTGCCAACTTGCCATTTATAAGCTCTTCCATCTGATGTGAAGAGGGACGTTCGTGGTTAAATCAAGTGCCATCTACTTCATTGATGGTCGATGGATTGAGATGATGATCAGAGAATCGAATAAGTGATCGTAGTAAAAAGTAATGAGTGGTGATGATGCCATGCAATGCAGAAAGGAACTATGATTGCGCATAGAACAGCTTAATGGTATTCTTTTAGACTCCCCAGAAACTTTTCCTGTCACCATTTTGTTCCAACCGATGTGATGATAAGATGGGCATTAACTCAATCCGATTTAAGAAAATGTCTTATAACCTTGTCACTTTGACCCCTGCTTTCTTTCTGCTTCCAATCAGTGGCTGAGTAAGTAATACAACGCTGGCAATGGGATTGGTTCGAGGAAAGACTCGGCTTGTATTTTACAATTCTCAAATTCTTACCATACTTGTTGGACTTAAATCCTTTCTATGATAACAAGTCAAATTTTAAATTAATTGGTTAAAAGACGTGAATCCGTAGTTTGATTCCACTCTTCCTAAAATATATTTGTATTATTTTAAATTATTCATTATATTTTTTAATATTAGAAGTTCTAATATAGACTTTATGTTTAATGTCTACGTCGTCGTCATACCCTGAAGCTTCGCAATGAAGCCAAATTTGAAGAGATATGATAGTACGCAACCTTATTCATATATTATAGAGAGGTTGTTTCCAGTAGACTCACATGCAGATATGACAGGATAATAGTGATGCAGGTTAAAAGAGTAAATACGTAAAAAAATAACAGTATATATATATATATATATATTTGATGGTGACCATAATCTATCATTACCTTTCACCCTGTAAAGATCAGATTTTCTCGTTGCTAGTTGCGCTATAAGTTTTCACTAAACAGTCTTGAGAATACGACAATCTTATAGTTTTATACGCCCATCACGAGAATCTTCCCCCCACACTTGCAAAAAAAAAGTTGCCATTCATAAATTGCCATACATATGTGATAACTTATGTTACTTCAAGTCAATTATATGAATAAAAAGGTAAAAAAAATATTTTAAAATAAAAAATTGGAGAAGGTTATGTCTTGTGTCTATATTAATTTAGGGATTCAACTCAATTGAGATTTACACAAACTAATTAAAAATTATTTTTTTTAAATATAGTATTGGAGGCATCACGTTATAATCATCGGCCCACAAGCCTTTTTCATTTTGTATCAAGTTTCTGGTTAGTTACGAATATCACATCCAATGACTACTAATACTATATTACTTGAACAAAGATGCAAGAGATCTTTGGATATTTGTTGACTAGAAAGTGCATCAATCACATCAAAGGCATTGGAGAGATGACTCAAAGAGTTGTACAAAATTAGAATATTATGGAGAATTATTACAGTGGACTTGTAAGAAACCCACCAAAAATGGAATCCAATGGCCTTTTGTAAGTCTTCTCTTCATCCACTAGACCAGACCAGACCATTAGTACACTTAGATGCTCTCCACTAGACCGGACCAGACCAGTAGATGCCCTTTAATCAGTGAGGTTTTCTTGCATGGTACAATAATTCAATACAAACTTTGTCCCTTCGAACGCTGGTAAGAGGCTTATAGGCCTTTCAGGAGAGGACTTCATAGGTACGTTTCGCGTTGGAGCTTGTATCGAATCCATTATTTAACTTTCAGTTGTGAGTACATAATCATCGGACTATTACACAATTCCTTAAATTTATCTCATGCACAAGCTTAAAGATAGCAGTTGGGAAGATATTTTGTATACGAGTAAATGACATTTATAATATAACAATGATTCTATGAGATTGATAAGAGTTGAAAATGTTAGTCCCGTCTAACTCAAAATCTACGAGACATATTATAGTTGATTGAGTTTCGAGTTAGACTCAAATTATTTTGTTCGTTTTGAACTTTTAGTCCAGCTCGTACTTAATTTATAATGTTTGACCTAACTTAATTTAAATGCAAATGGTTTTGTTTGTAATTTTAAAAAGTAAAAATTATGTATTTAATAAAGTTTGATCGAATTTTAAGCTTTCTAAACTCGACCATGCTTGAACTTGAGCTTGAACCTCTATTTCAATTAAACTGTGGATTAGACCAGACTTGAACACATTTTTAAAACCTGTCCGATCTATTGGTATCTCTGGAGCTTGATCTTGAGCATATTTGCTTTCGTTTCTGATTTATCCTTTCTCTCGCATCACATCCCAATAAAAAGAGGAATCAAGGTCCTGTTACATATAATATGGTTGATTTTTTGTCTGCTTCGAATGAATATCAAATCAAACAATTGCTGTGTGAGAACGAAGTACACACCATACCGGCATTAAACCTTTTATTGATCATTAACTGCAAAAGCTTCACTTTGCATTGACAGGGATGAAATGGTCGGATGGGGGCCAGAGAGGAGTTAGACCCAACAGAAAGTTCAGTCGGGGCTAGAGTTGCGTGGCCTGAACTTGCTGAAGCTGCTCGAAAATAATGTCGATTTGAAGAGTTAAACAAAATCAACGTGCTTTAAATAGGAATTCAGACCGCTCATATTGAGTTTAATGACTTTTGGACCAAACCGGGTTAGAATTACCAAGCCTATGCATTGACCCTTAAGATTTATGCAAGCGGATCAAAATTGAGTGCGCTTGTTTATTATGTCATCCTGATAAGGGACTTTATCTGTGTATAATTTTTTTTATTTCTATTAAATGACTATTTTATCACAATAACTTAAGCAATGATGTGAAACTAACTTAATTAGTTTTATATAATCTGCATCACTATATTAGTGTCACATTTGTATACGGATCTACCGAAAACAGCTTCTCTATTTTATAAAGGTAAGGTAGTGTACTATCAAATCTCTCCATATCTTGTTTTATTATAAAATTTCGGACTGGGTGTGATGACGATGATGATATTCACTAAGACATCCCTTCGAGTAAAAACTTTTTAGACTTGAAACTTGCATAAGCTCACTTTATCTTGTGCTGAATAATAAGTAGGTGGCAAGATTTGAACTCATGACCACTTAGTCATAAAGGCTCTGATACTATGTTAAGTGATCGTTTCATTATAATAGTTTAAATTATTGTATAACGCCAACTTAATTAGTTGTTTATATTCACTGACAACTTCTAATATGAAATAAAGCTAGAATCAACCAAGATTGAATCTTTGTAATTTTGAGAGTTTTGTGGAAGCAACAAAATCATCTTCAAAATTTGAGAGTGCTGAGAGCAAGTGACATCGACTATATTCATTTATGTTCTTCCAAATTTATCTTCAGCAAATAACCATCATTCTTGTGGCACCAGTAAAGCACATCAACTACAACAAATTGACTCGAGAAACATGTAATTGATCCATCATGTCATTCAACAATATCAGCAGCAAAAAGAAAGAAAAAAGAAACAGTTTCCGCCTATGATTGCAAACCTTGACAGATTAGATATATCTCTCTTGATGATGATCTTGTAGCCTTAGGCCTCAACCATGACGCCTTCCTAAAGAGTGGTTTGCATATTCTGTTAAATTCTGCAAAGAAAACATCGAAACAAGATTGAGGCACAAATCATCGTACAAGAAGGTGAATGACAAAAGAGGCAATGCACATAACAAAAATGATTCCGAACCTTGGATATCCTCACTCTCTAGAAGCTTAATAACTAGGTGACCTCGGGGCTGCAATACTCCATCATCATCTCTTGTTTTGCAATCATCAGGACAGGATAAGGCTGCATCACCAACAGCCAAATTGAGTGCTCTCATTCCTAACTCTGCAGACAATGCAGCATCCGTGGTGCTGATTCCGGAAACTAAGGGACACATATCCGAGAGTACTACAGAGAACCCTTTATGCTGCAGTTCAGAATCACAAGGGAAAGAGAAAGATCACATAAAAAATTATGAATTTGAAAAACCAATAGCAGAGAACTGAATCCATTAAAAGTTCTTGTAAAAGATGGAGCCTTTATTAGTTCTCAAGAAAAAGCAAACAACTCAAATCATAATCCAAATAGTTTTATAAAATGGAGAAGTTACCTGAGGAGATAATGCTCGTACTTGGTGTCTGGTAAGGTTCATGACATCGGCACTAACAGTCTTCACCCTCGCATCACAGAAATGGGAGGGAACTTTCACCTTCTGCTCTGCATTTCCCACATTTTAAACATCACAATTAACCAGAGCTAGTATTGAACTACAAAGATTAAATCCTCAATCAAACAACACTCACCTTAAGATCAATGCCCACTACAGAACCACCATTCTTTAACGTACCCAAGTTTTGGCAAGCAACCTAAATATACGTTATATAAGTTCAAAAAAACCATACTTGGCATGATTCAAAAGAAATATACAAACACGAAAAGGCTAAGACCTGAAGCCAAGCACCAGGAGCACAACCAAGGTCAAGAACAGAGGAGCCTGGAGTTATAAGCTTGTATTGCTTCTGTATCTGAAGAAGCTGCTCGCACACACAAGTAGGAAGACATTAAAGTAAGGAATTTGAGTTGTTAACACCACAAAACACACCCCAAAAAAAGAAAAAAAAGAGAGAGAGAGAGAGAGAGCTGAAGAATCCATAAGAGAAGTTACAAGTGGGTTTTAACCTTGAAAGCAGATCGAGCTACATAACCAAGGCGCTGGGCCTCTCTGTAGAAGAAATCTGGTGCTCCTGCTCCACTCATCTTGGTTCTCTAAACCTAAAACCCTCTGCTTCAACCCTTTTGTTTGTACAGGAAAATAACGGGTTTCAGGAAAAAGAAAAAACCCTTCCTTTCCTGACTTGACCTCGCTAAGTGCTTTTTTCGACGAAATTTTAGAAGGTAATTAAGCTTTTTTATTTTCAAAAAATAAATGTTTAATTATAAAATAATTTTTTTTTAAAATATATATAATTTTTTAGCAGCCAAAATACAAATTTTAAGAATTTCAAATTTGGAGCTTCTAAAAAAATAATTTTTAATTAATTAATGAATCTATTTTTTTAACTTTTTTGTTCTTACGTTTTACACAATTCTCACAATATCCACAAATGCATCTTCACATTTATTTTATTTTGAGAGTTATTTAATATTATTTGACTTTTATATATATTTTTAATAATTAATTTTTATATTAGTTTTATTTGTGTTATAATTTATATACAAATTTTGATTAGATATATTTTCATTTATGTTTCATATGATTTAAAATTATATAATAATTGATATATTGTGCTTTATATATTTTAATATAATTTAAATAATTTTATTATAAAATAAATATATTTAAAATTAAAAGTATTTTTATTTTTACGTTATCAAACATTTCTTGTATGAAATTCTTTCATAAAATCAATACAGGAAAATATCGACTAATAAAAGCTCTACTGTTATGGGTCTAACCAAATAGAGGCTAAGTTTTGTTTGTTTTAAAATTTGATGTTAATTAATGAAATAGAATGAAACAAAATGGAGCAGTTTATAATGGAATTAAATATAATATAGTGAAAAATTATTTGAGAGAGATGGAATGATTCATAATATAATGCAATGAAATGTTATTTGGAAGATAAATAGAATGGAATATAATGTATAAACGATCATGAAATTTTTTTTAAAAAAATAATAAAAGTTTTATTATTTTAATTATTTATTATATATATTTTATTATTAATTATATAAAATATTATTATTTTTATTTAATATATTTTATTTTATTCTATTCTATTATATGTGGTTTATATTTTAAAATAATTTATTTATATTTTTATTTGTATAGAAATATATACAAATAATTAAAGAATAATATATATATATATATTTCTATTTTCATTAATAAAATTTTATTTTTATTAATTATATACAATTTATTGTTAATAATATAAAATATTATTATTAGGATAAGGAGAAATAATATAAAATATTATTAATTATATATAATTTTTGTTGATCGTAATAAATGAGTACAGAGAAAAGAGAGTTAGGATTAGAAAAAATAATTTGTATTAAGAAAAATTATTGAGGGTATATTAAATAGTATGTATTTATTAGTTTACGTTCCATCATAAATCTTCTAAATCGAAGATTTCTTATTTTCACTATTTATGATGGAATGGAACATAACATGGAACCTTTTGCTTCTATCCCATTCCGCTTCATTATATTATAAAACCCTCAACCAAACGATGAAAGTGTGTTACGTTCCATCTCATTTCATTATTAACCTCTCAGCCAAACATGACGTATACGAGGAGCTTAAATAGATTTTGGTATTGATATTCCTAATATCCATGTTAATATTATTATCATGAATATGAATATTATTTTAAATACTTTTAAAATTGTAAAATAATCATTTAAATTTTATGTAATTGAATTTTATTTTGTTATTGTCAAAATTGAAACATATTATAATTTTATTTAAATTAACTTTAAAATATTTGTATACATATTAACTGTTTTAAAAGTATTTATATTTAAATATACGATTTTCTAATTAATATTGGTTCGTACATTAAGCTACTCATGAACTTGAGATTAATAGATAAATCATAAATCTCAAAAACAATTAGATTTTATTAGGTTCTGAAGATAAGAATACTGGACTTAAAGCCTGTTTAGAATCCTACATAAATATACATTAACATTTAGATACAATCATACAATCAATTATAATTTTGCTCTTTATGCACGTTTAATAGATAGATTAAGACTTTTTAGGCTAAATTTAGGTCAAGAACGTCTAAATTTGATTTTAATTTGAATTTTTAAAATATATTTAAAAACTCAAGCGACCCAAACTCACTCTTTAGTATTGACAATTTTTTTAAATATTTTTAATACTAATTAATTAAAATATAATTAATTAATTAATTATAATTAATTAGTTAATTACAATATAATTAATTAAAATATAATACATTAAAATAATATAATATAATAATTAAAATATTGTAATTACTTAATTAATTAAAATAATATAATATAATAATTAAAATATTGTAATTAATTAATTAATTAAAATATATAATATAATATAATAAATTATATTATAATTAATTAATTACACTATAATTAATTAAAATATAATTCATTCATTAATTAAAATACTGTAATTAATTTACAATATATAATTAATTACAATATTTTAATTAATTTAAATATTTTGTAAAAAACTGTAATTATTTATTTCTCTTAACTAACCATCATAATTATAATGATAATATCAATTCTTATTCTACAATATATTTATTCATATTTTTTATCATTCTCTCGTACAAACAACCGTTCTTTGATTTCATGGCTTGATTTGTTAATTGATTTATTTTTAAGTATATGACTTGGAGATTTTGTTAAAGAAGTACCTAATATGCATTCGTAATGCATGACATCAAAGCAAAGCACCCTTAGAGCAGCAGATCTTAATAGTTTTCTGAAGAACAGGCTTCCATGAATTTGGTTAATGACACGGTTTTATAAATCCAATTCAAACTACTTTTTAATCTTTTAAATTAAACAAGTCACTTTTTAAACTGGAACTCAAATCGGAAACAAAAGATTCCAACCTTATCTTCACACGCAATTGTAATCTTCTAGTATTATCCAGGTTGTTGTATGACCTAAACATGGCACCAGAACAAGCATGGTTTTACTTGTTCCCTTCCAAATTTGTAACTTTCAACGTTAGTAAAGTCAAAACCTAGTTTGATCCCACGTTTGTAATTAAATGTCGTAAAGTTAAATTAGAAAGGTCACAACTAACCCACGAAACTTTGGAGCAATCAAAGTTGTGTTTGACTCTCGTGACAGTAACTAAATACCAGATAAAGCCATTGAAAAGGCACTGCAAAGTTGGTAGTAAACTTCAGGATAAGATATGATAACATTAAATGGACCGACATGTTCTTGCTCCAAACATAAAATAAAACATCAACTGATCAAACACACAAAGCAGCTCTGTGATCAACTCCTCCCAAGTCTTTTTTCTACTAATTTTCTGCCATGAACATGTTAACATCTAAAGCTAAGAACTTGGTTAAACATAATTTAATTCTTTAGTTTAGTATCAACTTTAACAGATTTTTTATAATTGATCAGAATTGTTTTTCGGGTCAAAACCGGACTTGATCGAACCGAGCTTATTAGGTTGATTTAAAGCTGAATCTGGAATGTTTTACCAAGTAGCATACTAATAAAATTATGAAGCTTCGAAATCCTTGCAACAACAGTGATAGGTTGCACATTTAACTCAAAACCCAGAAGCAATATGACCATTTCATACAAAGTAAACAAGTGCCAGGCATAGTGCAACAAATTTTTTCTACATTAATATTTTAACATGCCAAAGTTTTCCTGCAAATGGTTACAAATTCTAAATTACTAAGACAAATACGCAAGCAGTTATATCTGAACTGTTGATTCTAAACTATCACAGAAGAGTTTTTTTTTTCTGATCTTTTCATCTTCTAATTGTTTTCCACCTCTTTGACATATAAGGCTCTGACTTCCGATCAAATATTGGGTGCAGACAGAGGGTTGAGAAATCTTCGGACATCTGTTGCACCCGGATGATAGACCTGGCCTAAATAGAGTTACAGTGAGCAGCAGTAAGGACTTTCCTGCAGACATTTTCTGCTTTAGAGGAACAGAAAATTACAATCTCAACTTTCAAATCAGATTGAAATATATAGATTGAAAGCAGAAAAATGTCATAACCTTGATTTGAGAATTTCATTACACTTCAGCTCTAGCAAAAGGGCCTGAAAACAAGAAGTGAGGAGAATCCTATCATCTTGCCTTGAACGTGGAAGGGTATATTTAACTATCAGGTTGCCAGGTAGAGAGTGCATGTACAATACGACCCTTCCAACCTTGAAGCAACCACTGACTATCTTCATCAATGACAAAATCGCCGTGGTAGAATGCATTCACCTTCTCCTTTGCTGTCTTTAAGATTTCCTGGTTCAAAGGAAGTTGCCTAAACCCAGCCCTTAGAACCCGAGCATGCCACTGTTTGTATGTCTCAGGTCTTTCAATTCTTTCGACACCTTCACAAGCAATAACATTCATTGCCTCGCGGCCAAAGATTTCTCTCTCAATCAACATCCTCTCTGAAATCTCACGGGGTACATTAGTTTCCAGCATATCAAACAAAGTAGAGTAGTGGAATAGAGCTTCCCTGAAACGTGTGAGAAAGAACGGAGCACTGTAGGCGCCATTCACAACCCCAAGTATAAATACATCTGGATTCATCTTCCTGATTAGATCGAGGACAACATTTCTTGGACTTTCCACCACAACGGTCTCGTCCAGTACATTTCTCAATCTATACAAAGAGTTTACCACAAGCACCTCATCTCTATCAATTTTGAGATCCTCAATTTGAATGGTGTTCCACTTCTGTGCTATGGCATTAAACTCAAATGGTACATTGTAAGTCTTTGCATAGTTTGCTAAGCGGTTTCCTGTCTCCTCAACTCTTTCTGCTGGTCGGAAACCTGGTCGTGGGAAATCGATTCCAGTAATTCGAAGTTTTGGAGGTCCACCTGGTCTAGATGAGAGACGATGAATGAGGCAAGGCCATTGAAAGCCATAATAAATACCAAAATCAACAATATGAATACTTGTTGCTTTTTCAGCAAGATTCATAATGGATTTATTTGAAAAGAAATTTGACAGCTTCCGAAAAGGGCATGCAGCAAGATACAAATGGTAAGCTTTCAAAATAACAGCAGCTGAACTTTGCTGAGTAATAAGTGCTTCATAGATTTGGGTTCCTGAGCCAGCCAATCGTGCCTCAAGGCCATCAGCGAAAATGTGTGCCAGTCTTTGCATTCCATCACCTGTAGAAGAAGAGTTCTGTCTGATTTGTTTTAATAGATTGTTTGCATTCCGACGATCATCTGCTGCAACAGCTTGGGCACAAAGGGTCAAGAGCGTTCTCAAATCTACCACATTCCTTTTGCCCCCCTGCTTCTTACCCCGAGGTCTTCCACCATTTGAACCTTTTGCTTGTCCATTCTGCCTTATATCTCTATTTTTGCTACTCTGCAAAGCTTCACGAAGAGCAGCTTCATTTTTGCAACCGAGCACTAATCTGTCAAAATCTTCAGAACTCAATGGTGATTCAGTATAAATGGCGGACTGTTTGTTACTCCTGCCTCCTTCTGAATTTAAATCAACAGGATGAGGATTCTTTTTACCTCTCAAGACTTCAGCAGAATGCCAAGTCTCACCCTTGTACTCCTCCTCCACTACCACATCTTTAACCTCTTCTTTCAGGTCTTTATGAAACAGTTCATCTTTCTCCATATCAAGGAGACCACCACGTGGAATGAACTTACTTGCCTCCTCAAACCCTTTCTTAAATTGCATAACAGAATCACTATCAGTGAAGATCTTTGAAATCCTAAGAGTACTAACCGCAGAATCAGTAAACCCATCAGTAACAGTACCCGGGCTGTTCACTGAGCCATAGGATGATTTGGAAGCAGATTGAGAAGTATGCCTCGAGAATCTATTGTCAGCTGAATCATGACTTGATGCAGGATCAACCGAGCTACTACTGGTGGTAGTTGAACTACTAGTACTAGTGTCATTGCTCAAACATAAATCATGATTGTCTTCTGGGCTTACATGGTTTTGCTCAAACTGAGATACAGGCTCACAATTTGATGGAGGAGGATATTTTTGGCCAATAAGCTCATACAAAGTCTTCTCAGCAGCTTGAAGTGCTGCAGAAGACTCTTGAAACATACATGTCTTCTCTTCCATATCTCCTTCCAAGAGCATCTCACTGATATACTTCAGAACCACATCACTAACATCAAAATCATCATTTAATTCTCCCGCTTGACTCGTGCTAACAGACACGACTACATTGTCGGCAGTTGAATCCGGAGGCGTTGGAGGAATTTCGGTACGACTTTGGTCCAAAAAAACTTCTCCCAATCTAAACCCGTTAGTTAGATTCTGATCCAAAACATTGGCATTGGTTTCACCGTGCAATTTCAGTTTACTTACGCAACCATATAATCTTCTTAAAGATTGATCCATGACCATCAAAACAGTAAAAGTTTATCAACACCAACAGACACCCAGTAACAAAAATTCCGATTAAACCCACAATCTGAAATCCAATCAACAGCAAGAACCCAAAATATTCCAACTTTCAGGAGCACTATCCACCACCCTAGAACCTAGCAAGATCCGAATTTTGAGAATCAAAACCAAGAAGGACAGACCTTTTTCTTTTCACAATAATTTCAGCCAAGAAATTTAGCTTCCTAATTAGTATCAGCTGACACTGATCGCCAAACTCCAAAATTTTATCTGGATGCAACAGAAAACATTAGAAAAAGCACAAATAAGCAAACAATTAAACATAGTTTTTTGATTAGAAACACACACAGACCGGACAGGAAAAAGCAAACAGAAAAGAAACCAAAAGACAAATAACAAAAAAAAGCCAATAGAGAACATAAAGACCCAATTATTAGCTCCTCGCTACAAGAAAATAAAACAGCAAGACAACTTAAAAAGAACATGGGAAATTCAAAGACAAAATCCTTGATGAACTAAAACAACTTATTACCTCAAAAAACTCTAATCCCGTCTCAGATGAGACGTGAAGAAAGGGAATCAACTTAACAAGCACAAGAACGTGAACACAGAGAATCAAAAAATGGTTGCTTTATCTACTCTGGAACGTTACAGAAGGGAAAGTAGACTCAAAATTTGTCAGACATAAACATTTGCAGCAGAAATTTTAGGTGACAAAGGACTGTTCAACTTCAAAGGACTGTTCTACGCCCCACAGTCAATATGCTCTGAGGCCATTTATCGTTGTTCGTGCGCGCCTAGGTGTGATGTAAGGTAGTTGAAGCCTCCTGCTTCACGGTTTTTTGTAGCCAGCTTGTTTGAATTTTCTTATTCTTTTCTTTTCTTCGCTTTTCACTCGTGATTCAAAATGACTAAACTTAGATGTAATTGAACCGAAAAGGTTACACTTTTTAAATAAAGTATAATTTAAATTTTATAAATAAAATAGTTCTTCCCTTAATTTAAATAAATATTGTTAATTTAAATTATATATATAATATTATGAGAACGATACTAAGACATATTTATTAATTAAAATAATTGCATACTAAATAATTTATTCAATAATAATTGGAAGAAAGACTTTACTGATAAATTTATAGAAAATAAAGACAACGTAATAAACAATAAATTATTTTAAAATTATGAATTTTCTTTAATTAAATAATTTTTATTATGTTTAATTATTTTAATATTATAAGATATTATGATTATCTTATGATACCATTTTGACTCATTTTCAATGCTCTATTTGTCCCATATTGACTTCTCATTTCTCAGATTTTGTTTCGTATTGAAAACGAGTCAAAATGATTTAAAGATAGAATTTACAATTATTATTTTCCAATACACACTAAATAAACTTTTGAGTGTATAATAAATTATTAATTATATATTTAATTAAATAATTATTGAAATTTCTCATAATCAAATTTCTAATACTTTAAAACATCTTACATTAAAATTATATATATATATATATATATATATATATATATAACTTAGAATTATGCATATTGTCCTTAAAATATCTAGTATCTTATTTATAATCATAAAATCATAATTTTCACATATTTAAAAAATTATACATATTCAATTTAAGTAATTATTAAACTCACTTGCTTTTAAAAAATCAAGTCTTTAATATTTAAACATACTATTAATTAAAATTTTAAATATATATAATAATTCATTAATTATATATTCCATTTATAAAAACTTAATGTTTAACATTTCAAATTTTTTAAAATTGTAAATTCAGATAGTAGCTCATAATAATGTGTATAGTCTAGAATTAAAATTTTGTTTGTTACATCAATTGTATATTCAATTTAAATAATCATTATAGTCGTTTACAATTTTCAAAATATTATTAATTAAACTTTTAAATGTATATATATTCCATCCATAAAAAGAAATAAACTCTGCCATTTTCAGTCGAAAATATTTAATACACTTGAAGAGTGTCGGTTTATTACCAATAACTAAGTCCGAGGCACAAATTTGTTTTTGGATATATGGAAAATTCCGTATTAGAGTTGAATGATTTATAATAAAACATATATAAATAAATGTAATATTATAAAATTATTCTTTGAGAAAGATAAAAGGTTTATAATGTAAGTATAGTAAAATGTTTGAAAGAAGATTTTATGATTTATGATGTTATTTATATTACATTTCATCTTAAACTCTTCAAATAAAAGCAACTTATTTTTATTGTTTACGATATAATGAAATCTAATATAAAACTCACATCTTTTATTAAATAAAATAAAAGGAGAAAGTTTTACTTTACATCTTATTACCTCGTAAATAATAAAAATAAGTTAACTTTGATTTGAGAGATTTAAAATAAAATAAAAAAATAAAAATAATATTTTATTATAATATATTACCAGCGTTTATTTTAAATAATAATTTTCTTATATTACTGTAAGTCTTTCCATTCTTATTAACCAATAAAATTTTAATATCAGGTCTATTTATATTCTATTTTATTATAAGGGTCTACTTCTACTGTCAAATATATTAAGTATGATTAAATAAGAAAGTGGTGTCAGGAATCAGGATTCAGCAGGCGGAGCGTGAACCTTTGATTGTTTGTGTCGCTGTCATCGCTGGTTTGTCTTTTCATGCTTTATTCTAGATGCATCCCGGAAATTGCAAGCTTCTTCTGTCCTTTATAAGCCTAATTGAAATAGACTCCATCTCAATGGACCATATATATAAATTTTAAGCATCATCATGTAAAAAGGTAAGGTGAAGAGGATAGGTCCTTGTAGAGTCACACATCAGGCAACATCAGTGGGCAAGAAGGAACTTCTCATAATTCTTTAGGGTGATTTAAGTTGTTGGATGAAATATTTTAATATTTTATAATTAATTTGAATTTAATCTTCATTAAACATTATTTATACAAATTTTATAAAATTCAAAACTTTTTTGGTTTTTAAAGTTTACTTCGTCTAATTTTAAATTGAATCGCCGAAATCGTTGGGCATAATTTCAAAGTACAAGGAACTTAGACATAAGAATGCGATAAGAAAAAAGAGGTGTGCTGAAATGATTACACAAAAACTACGAGAATATATGCTAAACTATTATAATGGAAGAAATGGTACAAACCTTTAGAGTTTTGATAATTTTTATCTGATTTATTTTAAAATTAATAAGTTAAATTTTACATTAAAATTAAATTAAAATTTAAAGTTTAAGTTAAACCGATTCACTTTAGTTGTCAGATGACCTTTTTAAGAAGAACGTTTATAAAAAGTTAATTAACTGTTTGTTGTTTTAAAAAGAGCTTTTTTTAGGAGCTTCACAGTTTGACAATATAAAAAATATTTTTAATTTTAATTATATTTTATTTTGTAATAAAAATTATTTATGCATATAAATATTAGTTAAAATATATTAAAAATATATAAAGTATAATATATTAATTATTATATAATTTTAAACTATATGAAACATAAATAAAATTATATCTAATCAAATCTTTTATATGGATTATAATATAAATAAAATAATATAAAAATAAATATTAAAACATAAAAATCAAATTTATATATTGTTGTTATTTTACCTACTTTATCTGAAACCTGTTTCTTTTTTTTAATTGTCTCATTTACACGTGAGTCTCTGAAAGCGAGATCTCTATTATATAGGGGTAAGATTAAAAGATTATCGACTTCTCGAACTTGATTCGATTCTTGTCTTGAGTCTTGATGATGATGATGATGATGATGATGATGATGATGATGATGATGAAAAAGTCAAATAATATTATATAAATATCAAAATAAATGTGAATATGTGTTTGTGGATATTGTGAAAATTATGTGTAAAAATATTTTAAAAAATTAAAAATATGCTCATTAATTGATAAAAATAGTTAAAATTTACTTTTTGAAAAGTTCTAAATTTATTTTAAAAATTTAAAAAAGGTTGTTTTATAAAAAATATACTTTAAAATTTTACAATCAAATACTCTTTTTTTTTTACAGCTTTTGTGATAAAAAAATCACAATCCAAAAGTTAAAAAAACAGGCACTAAAACCAAAATCAACTGATCCAGCTTCTTAACAGTCTAATATTTCATCCGAACATTATGTAGACTTATGACTTTCGCGGGTGCGATTTGTCTTATAGTACCAATAACCTTTGGACATCATCATTATTATTATGAATTTGATGAGCTAAAAACACCATTTTTAATGCCATGCTAGAAGTTCAAAGCAAGAATAGAAAATGAAAACGAAAGTAAAAGGAGTGGATAACGATTGAATTTATGAGGCCATGAAAGCCCCAACGTGAAATCCTTACTATTACTAATCATAGAATAAGCCACCAGTTGAAATTGGTCGGCTAGACTAGGTGTAGGACAGGCATTATCCCATGTGATGGTTTGACCCTCGAAAGATACTGAAAACTGATTATGGACCCAGAGGTCAGAGACCGTGTGAACGCTATGCTGCCTAGTGGCTGGGACCACAATCTGATTTAGACCTGACAATTACCAGTCTGAACCAAGGCCAACTGGACTACCTTCGGGTAAGCAGGTTCGCCTTTGGTTTGGCTGCCTGAAAATTGGAACATGCCATGCCAGGAGCCGAAACTAGCTGCCATATTAACGAGCTTTCTTTCGAGCAACAAATGGGCAGATTGACTCGTTGACTCGATCTGTCAAATTGATATCTATATCACGTATTTTGATGTATTATCTTCAGAATATCATAGTCTCCTTGTAGAGAATTTCTCGGGACTCCGCCTTCCTAGATTTACTTAGATTTTGATGCTTTCTTTTCCTTTATGTTAAAAAAAAAGAGCCCTCTTTCTATTTTTTAATTAAATTAAAATTTTACAAAAATTAATTTAACTTTTAAAACATTTTGTCATTATGAGATTGTATTAGTAACTAAATATGCATTATTCGGTAATGATTAATATAATGTAATTATTTATCTTGCATTAGTTTATTTCAATAATTTATTTTAATTTATAAAATTTATTTTGAAAATGAGTATTTTCAGAACTTGCTTATTATCTAATAATATTCATACTTATATGAAATAATTTTAAAATACATAATTAAAATTTTAAAAATAAATATTGATAAATATAATTCTAAATATATTAAGATTTATATAAATAATAAATTTGACTATATATATATATGTTTATTAATTAAATATCACAATTTTCTTACTTTTTAATTATCTATTTCTATATAATTTTATTTAATTAAGTCTTAAAATTAAATTGATTTATTTAATTATAGTCAACTTAGATAAGTGTTTGTTTTAAATCATAATTAAAATGCCATTCTCACTTCAAAAACTTAGAGAGTTAAAATAAAAATACATTAAATTTATATATAATTAAATTAAAATTTTACAATTTAATTGTTGCTTATTTAAATTATATCATTTATATATTACTATATATAATTAAAATTTATTATTTAAGGACTTGAAATATAATAACTTTAAATTTTACGATTGACAAAAGATAATAATTATCTTTTCAATGAAGTCTTTCTTAATTATCATTTATATAATCCATCATCATCATGTCGGATAAAATATCCTGATTTGGGATCGAGACCTTATGGGTTATGGTCGTCGTCCCACATCCCAATCCGAGTGTTGTCTTATTTGGTCTGGAATATGCTTGGGGTTCAAGTAAACAGGTTCTGTTCATTTGTTGATTTTTGAAATATTTATCTTTTTAAAAATACAAAATTAAATTAATAAATATGTGAAAAAAACATATTCCACTAATTGGATTATAAATGCATGGGGTCATGTGTAGAAGAAAATCACCCAAAATTAGAAAATAAAAAGAGAAAAAAATAAGCATACGAATTACTTCAATGGTAGCTTTTAAAGCAGGCCTGTAGCCTACCAAATAATTATATAGCCTAAGGTCCAGCACTTATGTTTTGGTGGGCTCAATATTAAGAACTCAAAATATTGCTCCTCGACAAGAGACGTAACTAATAAATTGTAATTTTTAACTCTACAGTTTTTTTTTTAATCAATTGTCGTCGAATGCGTATTATTACACTTTTTCGAATTTTACGTTTCAACAAAAAATTTATAAAGTATTATTGTGGAATAGTTTTACAGGTATCAAATTTTAGTTAAAAATAATTTGTCTATAAGGATCTATAGGTTTAAAAGCATAGCTGTTGAGTGGAAGGTTGATTTACTAAAGAAATAGAAATCACATGGTGGTTCATAGCGTTTTTTTGTACCCACTTGATTAAAATTTTAGGGGTGAATAATTACTTTTTTATCGTAAATTTTTTTTTAAAAATGAATGTTTGGTTGTAAAATAAATAAATATTTTTTAATAGATATAACTTTTTAACAATCAAAATACAACTTTTAAGAAAATCAAATTTGAAGCTTCTAAAAAGTCACTGTTTCAAGTAAATTTTTAGATTAATTAATAAACTTTTTAGTCAATTTTGTCTTTATATTTTACATATAATTTTCACAATACTCAAAAACTCTTCTTCAAGTTTATTTTGATATTTATATAATGCTATTTGACTTTTTATATGTTTTAATATTTATTTTATATTAGTTTTACTTATATTACAATCCATATAAAAGATTTGATTAGATATATTTTTACTTATGTTTCATATAGTTTAAAATTATATAATAATTAATATATTGTACTTTGTATATTATTTAATATACTTTAAATAATTTTATATGCATAAATAATTTTATTATAAAATAAAATATAGTTAAAATTAATAAAAGTATTTTTTATGTTGTCTTGTATGAAGTTTTAAAAATCTTTTTTAATTGATTTCTTAAAAATCTTTTTAAAACAAACTCTATAAAACTCTACTAATATAAGTTCATCCAACAGGTGTTCTTACGTCATGAGCAAAGTAAAAGAAAAGTTTCTTATTTTATCTCTTTTATTTTTATGTTTATGAATATTAAAAGTGGGTTTTTATAAAAATAAAATGAGAAAATATCAATGACAAGAGTAGGTCTTGTTTTCCCTGCTCTTACCGATGACCGGGTCTGAAGGTAGAAAGCAAAAAGAAGAAAATTTTACCTTGTGATTATAATTGCATATAAATAAAATTTAATTATTGCCAACTTAAACAGTTTTCTATTATTACTGTTTTATTATTCTTTTAAGATTAGTAATTAAAATCAACGTAAAATTCGATATTATACTAAATTTCTTATTGTCAATAACTTTTTTTATTTTGCTACCTACAATTTTAAATTTTAACTTCACTCAATTTAATTTAAGAGTCGATTCAATTTGGAAAAATAAAATAAAATATGGTTATGTTAACTATATCTTAAATTAAATTTCTGATAGGGTGGGCTTTGTTTCCGTCCTTAAATTTTATATCTGTTAATTTTCTTTGTATACTTTCTGTGCCAAACAAAACTTCGTGTCCGAAGCCTTTAAGACACGGCACAAATATTCATTGCAAGACAGCCTAATTTTAAACAGTTGGATGTTACATCGCTGGTCCAAATTTGAACCCAAATTTATAAAACTTTAGATTTTATTTTCAATAATATCTTTAAATTTCACACCTGATTGGAAGGACTTCAGTTAAGAAAATGACTGTTTGATAATAAAATAAAAATCACTTCTTTAATAAGTATGACATTTTGGTAAGAAAAACAGTATTTTAATAAACTCAAATTTAGAGTTTCTTAAAAAATACTTTTTACGTAGATTTTTAGATTAATTAATGAGCTATTTTTAATCGTTTTTGTCGTTATATTTTACATATAATTTTATAGTATCCACAAATTTATCTTCACGTTTATTTTAAAATTTATATAATATTATTTAATTTTAAATTTTATTTTTATATTAATTTTACTTATGTAATAATTCATATAAAAGATTTAGTTAGTTATATTTGTATTTATGTTTTATATTATTTAAAATATATAATAATTAACATATTGTGTTTTATATATTGCTTAGTATACTTTAAATAATATTTATATACATAAATAATTTTATTAAAAATATAATTAAAATTAAAAGTAATTTTAATTTTATATTATTAAACAATACAGTATATTGTATAAACTTCATTTTAAAAGTTCTTTTTAAATAATAATCAAACAATTAATTTTTTAATTTCTTCTCATAAAAAATTTATAAAAAAAAGTTCTTATCACAAAAATTCTATTAATATAAGCCTAATTAATCGGAGGCTAAGTTAAAATCTTTTTCTTGTAAAACAAACGCTGCACGATGGTTGATGGTTGCGTGATTGTTTTACAGAGATTAGGGAAAACTTGGTTCTTACGGGACCTGTCAGTCACTTAGCCATCTTTGAAAGCTAAAAGAAGAGCTGTTCCACTGTCACATGGTGGTTACGAGCTGGGACCGAATCAACGAAGTATTACCAGTAAAGATCCTAAATGAAGCATCACCAATATTTTCTTGCTATAAGCGTAGTAGAGAAAAATGTAGCCCAAAAAGCATAAAAGTTGGTGCATAGAGATAACAAAATCAATTTCATATAATCAAATTAAATTAATTGAGATTTAAATTTAAAATAATGTTTTAAAATAAATAATTGAAAACTATATTATTCTAATTAATAAATATAAATAATATCATTGTAATTATAAAATTATTCTTATTTTTGTAAATTTGAAATGTTTAAATACAGTTTTTTTTTTGTTATATTTGCAAATCAAGATTAGAGTAAATAATTACTTGAATTCAGACTAGACTCAAAGTCGTAAATAATGGACATGGGATCTAACTAGGCTGCTAATTAGGAAAGCCACTCTTTGTCGCTTTTTGGTTTTTACACTTTTTCTTCATGGAAGATCTTTGCTTTGAAACCAAGCCTTCGAGAGGGTCAAATTTGGTGTACCTGAAATTTATGTCAAGGTAGGTGAACTAGCAACTAACTATCTTATAGTAATTTGTCTTTGACCACTTGAGGAATTGTACTTCTTATTAAGAAATATAATTTATAAGATGTAATAGTGCATTGGTTTATTTGAACGAGACCAAGTTTACAAATTATTATGTGTAATTGAAAATTTATGGAAGGCAAATATGGGGGAATAAAGATTGGCTGACGACTATTTGGATGAACTTTTAGAAGGTTAATAAGTAATTTTTTTCATCACAAAAGTATTTTTAAGAAAAATTGAGTATTTGATTATAAAATTAAAAAAACTGCTTTAATAGATATGATTTTTTTACAGTCAAAATACAACTTTTAAGAAATTCAAATTTGAATCTTTTTAAAAGTTTCTTAAATAGCTTTTTCGGGTAGATTTTTCAGATCAATTAGTAAGTTTATTTTCTAATCTTTTTTGTCCTTATGTTATATAGATAATTCGCACATTACCTACAAACTCATCTTCACGTTTATCGTAAATACATCTTCTCTATCACAATAAAATACATAATTTATTATGTATTTAACTATTTATTCAACTTGAATATTTATTTTGAGATTTATATAATATTATTTGACTTTTATATATTTTAATATTTATTTTTATATTAATTTTATTTATGTTATAATCCATATAAATGATTTGGTTAGATATATTTTATTTATATTTCATATGATTTAAAATTATATAATAATTTTGCATATTGTTTAATATACTTTAAATGATATTTATATGCATAACTAATTTTATTACAGAATAAAATATAATTAAAATTTAAAAAATTATGTTATAAATAATTTACTGTGTAAAATTGTTTCAAAAAACTCTTTTAAAATGACAGTTAAACGGTTAACTAACTTTTAGAAAAATTATTCTAAGAAAAGATTTACAAAAAACTCTACTTATAAAAAGAAGCTTAGTCATGATGTACGTTATCAATCAGTAGGATACTATAGTTAATATGTCAAGTATTTCACTTGAAGAGTACGTTGGTAAGAATGAAACTCAATCAAATTGACGGACTTTTTCCACAAATTGGTGGAGTATTTGGTTTATGTTCCTTTTTATGTACAAAGAAAAAAAAATTAATGTAGTGAAACTCCAGAGCGAAAGACAAAAGGTAAAAGAGTTATAGTGAGACTCAGCAACGAGCACGAAAGTGGGGATGAACTCAGCAAAAGAACAAAAGAGAGATGGAATTCCATATATTGAGATTGAGATATTTACTGCGCTTGTCTCGATTGGACAAGCGTATTGTGTTACAGGAACTAAATCGATGAATGACAAAGTGAAAAAAAACAGTGTGAACTGTGTTATTTACCTTTATTCCATCAAATCATTTACAATGAATCATGCAAGTGTGAAGAGTGTTACAACAATTTGAAACATTTGTACAATTGTTGTTGTTCCCTGTTCCTGTCGATGTTAGCTTCATCTTCATCAAACGGCCTTCACCCCCACTCCTAAATCGCAGGAGCATCTGTAATATTAAGAGTAGAAGCTTCGTTCTTGCTATGTTGCTTGGATTGAAGCTGAGACCAGTACGCATGAGCAGCCAGGACTCTGTCCAAGAGCTCCTGCGGCACCGGTTCGCCCCTTCTCTGTTGAGGGGCGATCTTCGCCGTGTGAACTAATGTCTTCCACTTGTCCTGCAAACATAGCATTCATATCTCTTATCAAGACATAAGAAACTCGGTCCCAATGCGATAGCAAATGAAAATTATAGGTCCTAATGGAGTCTAAGAAACACAAAAGAAAGCAAATATATTTATGTGAGACAAACAGCTCTTACTAAAGTTAACATTTATGCTGCATCCACAAATCCAACAAATCCACAGATTGAAGATAGAAATATTACCTTCAAGTCCACATAAGTCCTATGGTTAGCATTTTCAAAAGATCGCAACTTAACGTCACGCCACCTGAAAAGTGCCAAAAGTTTTAAATACCTAAGCAACGGGACAGAAGGCACATAATGGTACAGGCATTAAGAAAAAAGATACCTTCCAGTTCCAAGTTCCTCAACAGCTGACACTAGTGCTTCTACTTCTGAAACAGAGAATGGTCTCCTAGTTCGACGCTTTACAACTGCAGTTCGCCTAGGTTTCTGGTTTATTGGAACCGCAGAAATCGCCTCAGCACTCATTTGGGGGATTGCAACCAGAGCACTACAATCTGGCACTGTTGTGTCAGTTAGTATGTCAGTATGAGAGGAAACTGATTCATGATTACTCTCAATATTACTCTCAATATCCTTGTTTGGATCAAGTGGAGGAGGAGGATCAGCTAACATATCAGAAATTCCTGAATCTAAAACTGGGGAGGCCGGGGACCTACAAAAACATTAGAAATAGGAGGATCACTGTGATAAACAGTCGATTAACGAAATACAACTATGAATATAAGTGGTGGCAATGACGAACCAAATCTAGAGAAAATTCATTTTGGAGAACACACAATGGTAGACGCCGTATCAAATCTTAACAACAGAAAAGTGAAGTAACTTTTTCCATTTTCTTCTTATAAAAGAAGGAACTTCTGATTTACCTTGATATTGGTTGAGGTATGTCAAATGGTAGTAAAGAGGGAGGATCATCATTACACACTAGAGTAGAAGCTTGAGCAGGAGTAGGCTCCAATGAGAAACCCAGGCCATTGAGATTTTCATCAGAAGTTATGCCAGTTTGCAACAGGGTTCTGTTATCATCTCTGACCTTTTTCTCATGAAAAAGCAACTCAACATGTAAACCACCTCCAAACGCAGCAGTCACAGCCTCCATAATTGTCCTCTAAAGAAATTCAAATAACAAAATAAGGAAGTAGGAATTAAGAAATCACCAATTGGTCGGAAGATAATTATACAACAATTATATCTTAACCTTTCTCATGGAAAATAGACTATAAAAAAGAAGAGACAATGAAAGTGAGACTGTTGGCATTCATAAGGTGTCCCAACTGCAATTTCCAATAAAATAAGAACGCAATTTTATACCTTAAGGTGACCAACAGTTGCAGTTTCTGGGACCTCAAAATAAAGTTCTGGTATCCTGAAGGACTTAATATTGAGCTTCACTGCACAGAGGAATTAATCACATATAAGGCCTCCGAATGCTCGACTAATTCATACCATAAAGAGTTAATGTAACACGATCTCTAGTACCATGAGAATCCTCAGATTGGTTAGATGATTGATGACCTGCAACTGGAGACGATACCCCATTTGCTGCATTATTCAAATGTAGCCTTTTAGCAAAAGCATGAAGCAAAAGTAGCGTGAACTTCACCGGATAAGTAGAAAGTTAAACAAAATACCTCCAAGAAACATTGCAGATGAGCCATTCTTGTCTCTATTAATGCCCTTTTCAGGTGAATTACACACACTCTCACTGCTAAACCCCCCATCAGAAGCAATAATTAAGCCACGCTTGGAGAACTTCCTCCTTTTGTGAAGATTTTCATGCTGGTAACTTCCACGACTGTAACTCAACTTCCTCTTGTGGCAAAGAGGCTTTACTCCATCTAAAGCTGATGGAAAGCAATTTTCAAATTTCAGAACAGTTTGAAATTAATATCCAGACACATAAATAATTGAAACCTTATAAGATAATTTGTTTAAGCAAGCCATCAAAACAACTTCTTACCAACTCTGGAATGCTCATAATCCCTCAGTTTTGGAGCTATCTTCCAATACTTGGATGTTAGTAACTTCCTGATTCTTCGATCCCCAATCCGGGATGGAGGCCTAAAAGCCTTTCCTTTAGTGATAGATTTACTACAATGAGAAAAGTTTTCATCATCATCTCTAATACCTAACTTAACATAATTCCTGCACCGAAAGGAGGAATTTGGAACATGGACCCGGCATGATGGAGATTGGGTGTTTCTATCTAGAATATTCAAGGCTGGGAATTTCACATATGATCCCATAGGATCCTTTGGATTGGATGTATTGCCATTGGCCAAACCTCCAGTCTCCAGTGCATTTGCTTGTTGCTCTTTACAAAATCTACTATCTACATTACAGCCACAAGACTCCCTAGGATCAGGAGAACCTCCCTCTAGTTTTCCAGGGAAAGCTTCACGAGTAATCTTGTTAGTAGTAACAATGGGCTTCACATCCTTACTTATTTTATCTGATGAGTCTGAATTTGTGATTATTGAAAACTGTTCCAGTATGGAATTATTTGCATTGTTTTGGGATTCCTTCAGAAGAAATTTCCTATCCCCGTTTTGTGAGGCGAAAACAGGAGTATATACGCTTTCTTCACAGCTTCCCAGGTCGACGTACTCTTTTTTCAGCAGAGTATCTTCACCCTGTTCCAGTTTAACGGCATCATTACGAATGGCAGGCAGCTTATTTGCTTCAGATGCAATACTGGAAGCAGAGGAACTTTCACTCTCCTCTAATAGCTTCCCTGCTAAAGAAGCAAGCAATTCAATTGCACATATCTGATTATCATCAACATTCTTTTGCAGCAGGCATCTCCCCTGGAAACAAACGACATTAAGAAATGAGGCTTAAGAGAATGTAAACAGAAGGATAATTGAAATGCTAACAAAACCAACAAGTATGTGCTACTTACTCTAGAAGATCTGGGAGATAATTGAAATGCTAACAAAACTGACAAGTATGTGTTACTTACTCTAGAAGATTTGGGAGATAATTGAAATGCTAACAAAACCGACAAGTATGTGCTACTTACTCTAGAAGATCTGGGAGCCCTCGGAAATGAAGGAACAAGGAAGCCGTTGAAACCATGATATTGCTTCTTCAACACCATATCTTAACCATGCAAGTCATCGGAATTCATCAAACGTGAAGCATCGCCCTGGAAAGATACTTCAACACATCAAACACAACGAATTAACTAATAAACCATACATAGGAAGTGCAACTGCAACTTTAACTGCCTAGTGCAAGAGAGAAATAGAATGATGCCCTCATTAATTACATCCACAAAATGAATTAGCTTGCGTTGCATTACAGATGTATAAAGAAAATGTTGCATTACAGATCACGAGAGAAAAGAAAATGACTGAGTGATAATGTCATCTGAAAAACTTGCCACAATATAAGATTCAGGATGCTTTAAATGAACAATTTATATAGCCAACATAGCTACCTCACCGATTTTTTGAACCGGGAAAACTGGGTTCTAAATAACATCCCATTAAGATAATAATAATTAAAAATAAACTTAAAAGGAAAAAAATTCAACAGAGAAGATCTAGACTTGATTAAAACTATATGAACTGAATCATAACCATTCCTCGGGAATGAAAAGGGAAAATTCCGAAGAATTACTCGAAACAAGTTCCAATTAGCTGTTCTTGATTCAAGAATCAAATTAACAAGAGGAGATCTTGAAAACCACAGATTGGATATCAATTATGTCCATAAAAAATAAACGTAGAAAGCAGAAAACTCAGTTTCAGAAGCTAAAAACAAATTCTCTCTATGATTGCCGAATCTGTACGCACTTTGATGCAAATCCATTAACGATTTTATACTTTAAAACAGAGAAAAACAAAACCAACAATTGAGAGAATCCTTTAAACCCATATACTCAAGATAGAGAGAGAGAAAAAATCTCAATTCCCGCCCAAAATCCAACTCCAATTGCAACAACTGAGCTTTCCCGCGACGTGATCGCCATCTCAATTTTCAATTAAGTAATCGTTTCTCTAAAACCCAAAACCCCTCAGGATGTTAAAATTCGGAGTCAGATTCAAAGTCTCTGACCATAACTCGCAGCGAAACAAACATGAAGGCATCAAATTTAACGAAAAAACAACGAAATTCGACTCACTTACCGGATCGCAAGCGATCTTTGGTGCAAAACAACACAGAGCTAGAAAATTCCTCCCAGAAATGCACCAAGTCGAAGAAAATCAAAGTTGGAGCAATCAATAACAGTGAATTACAAGTTGGTGTCCAGCAAAAACGAAAAGAAAGCAACAGATTTCCTATTCTATATCATTTTAAATGTATATTGATCCTCAAACATCTCTCACGAGAAACACAAAGCATGACAAACCTCTATCCTTGTTTTTCTCTCTCTGTCAAAACCAAAACCACCATAGAACAGTAGCTTAAACCCCCTCCCCCTCCCCTCTCTTTCCTTTTATGAGTTTTTAAGTTCTAAGTTTAACCACCACAAAGCCAAAGGGCACTTATGTCCGAGCAATTCCTCTCTCTCTCTATTGAAATATTCAAGACGTAGATGAGTTTGTGCCACGTGGCACATTACTTTGTTTTCGTAGTTGTTTATTTTTAAATAGGATAATAAATTAAAAATAAATTTTATGCAAATATTTTTAAAATTTTTAATTAAGTTTTCAAATTTTAAAAATTAAAAAATTAATTTTAGTTAAGCTTTTAAATTTTATTTTTAAAAAATAATTTCATAATATGTGTTAGATAGAATAACATAAAATTAATATTTAAAAATTTACGTAGTATTTTCTTTTCTATATAATATTAGAGCATTAAATAAATATATAGTTTAAATACATAAACACTATTATCTTTTTCACATAAAATCCAAAAACTATACTGATAAAAATAACAAGTGATATAATTCCTTCAAATCTTAATTTTATATTAGTTTTGAGTTTTATTTTAAAAATTTTAACACAACTAAAATTTGAAAAAATTGTACACTGAAATGAAAATTAAGAATATTTTAATTTGTTATAATTTCAAAATTATAGTTTATTTTTGATATTATTTAATTTTCATTCCTTTGTTATAAAACATATGTTATTACTTTCTATTTATTTTATTCAAAATAATACAATATTAAATTTCTTCTTTATTTAATTTATTCTTCATGTTTTACTCAAAATAATGCAAAATTAAAATTCTCCATTTCTAATATGATGTTTTTAAAATTATAAATAAATGAAATTTAATAATATAGTTATATAACAAATAAATAAATAATAATTTTTGTGACCTGAAATTTTGAAAAGAAAATTAAATCACAGAGTTATTAACCGAAAATAAATTATTATTTATATTTATAAGCATATTCTTTCTTGCACCGTACTGTGCGGGCCCACAAATTTTAGGGATAAGGAAAATAAAAAGGTTGGAAGAACGTATGGGACTGAAAATGAAAGATTCGATTCAACATGGAGCTTTTATGAGATGTCCCAGAGACTAGAATTTGTGGAGGAGGTGCAATTTGATATCGTTGAACATAATCCATTCAGTTCTAGAATCTGAAGTGTATTAAATTTTCATTTTTAAATGCTTTATTTTTAAACAATATTTACATTAGATATATTCATATAATTAGATAGATTTATGTTATTAAACAGTCTATTATATAAAACTCGTTTAAAAATATTATTTTTAAATAATAGTTAAACAATCAACTAACTTCTTATAAAAATTATTCTCAGATTTACAAGAAAAAAATTATATTGACAAAATTCTACTGATATAAGTTTAATTAATCAGAAGCTAAAGCTAATTTAAATTTTGTTTCCAAATTTAAAAACTTTCCTCTAACTAATAACTTACTAAGCATATTATGTGTTCAACAAAATATTTATTGAATAGTTATTTAAGATATTAAACTCTTGTAATTAAGAGGATTTGAGATTGAATTTGTTTGTAATAATAAAATTCATATTTTTATTTTAAGTATGTTAAATACAAATTATTTAAAAGAAAATATATTAAAATTAAATAACAAAATTAGGTTAATTAATATTTATACATTTTAACATATTTCTATTTCTAGTCCACGCCACGGTAATCCAAACTATCACGATGAAAATCACAATTAGAAAGAGACTTTACTTCTAATTTGAAAAAATGAAAGGTAAGAAGTAAGAATACTTAACACCTTGTGTTTACACGGAAAAGTAAAATACTAAAATATGATTTTTTTTTACAAAGTATTTTATAAGGATCTCAATTATAAAAAAATATCTTTAAGTTATTTACGTTCAAACTAATCCCTATTTAAGTTAGATAGGTCCATAAGTAAAAAGTAAAATTCTAATCATAAATTTTAAATAGTTACGTATATAAAAAGAGTTTAAACTTACAATCTTACCTAAGCTCCTAAGAAGAACTCTTTACTAACTCCCCTACCGGAGTTACTAAAATATGACTGTAGTGGTTTGCCCACTGAGCAGCCGACTGGTAATGGATGAGCAAGTACGGCAACAACATTAGGAATCCCGTTGAAGTAAGGGTATCGATAAGTTTTCTAGCATGCACTATTATTAGAGAGGTTTCCAAATCAATAAAGAAACATTAACGACGACAATTACAAGAAAACAATATTATATTTTTCTCTTAATTTTTAATATCTTAATTTAATTATTTAACAATTTTAATATTTTATTTTTGTTCCTTTAATGTTTTGGCCTTCTGGGTGGTGCAATATTAGCCTAGAAGTTATCGAATAAAGTGGGTCTTACCTTAAAAAGTGTCTGCATTATCCGTTCCGTACGGACCAATGAGCTTCGGCCAAATGTCAATTGAATGGTAGGACCAACTAAGTCCTAACACGTGTCAGTCACTTTGAGGGTCTAAACGTGGAATGCCCTTGGAATTCCTAGTCTGGTTGGGAGTTCGGTTGTTTCGGTTGGCGAATGGTTTTACTTTTGTTCACGTTTTTATTTTCGTAGAATTGTAAACTAATGTGGTGATGTTTGAACTTATCTGTGAGTGCACGAAACCATCGGCACACGAGAGGCTGAGGCTGCTCGTTGAGGATGATCCATAAGATGGGCAAAATTGGTAAATCCAATCCGATTTAAAATAAATTAAAATAATATTATTTTAATAAATATTTTTTAACAAATCCAATTAAATATTAAATTCAATTCAATTGAAAATTTTAAAAAACTGAAACAAATCATTAGGAAAGATATTTATGTAATTATAAATAATACTAATATATGTTGATGATAGTTTTTAAAGTATGCTGGGTTTATTTGAGATAAGTCCGAAGTATTGTATTGAAAGAAGATATAAAATATTATCAATAAATTTTTTATTTCATACCTATTTCTTTTTTCCATACTCTCTAACAAAACACTCTTAATATTTTTAAATGCTTGTCCAATCTTAAACATCAAAGGACCTCCATAGTCTAGCTTAATTATAAAAAGAAAAGGTAAAATATCATCCATCAAGCCCAAGATCCAATCCCAAATACCATTAATTATAAAGGGAGATCCAACCACTAATAATATTTTAACTTGCAAGCCCATTCTTTCTGAACATGACATAATACAAACGTCATTCAACCACATGCACATGATAAAACGCCGACAATTTCACGTGAAACGAAACCAAAACTGTGTTTTAGAAGGTTTCAGATCTCCCGTGCCACTTGTATTGGAGTCCAAGTCTTTTGTCTAATTTTATGATGTCTTATTATATTCAGTGAATCTCAACTATTCATTTATGTAGATCTCACGTGAGTCCCGCATAAATAAATACGAGTCTCGCATAAATAAATAACTGATATTCACTTAATATAATAAAATATCATAAAATTAGACAAAAAAAATCTTGTCTCCTTATCTTGTGCCCTCTGTGTGGCACAGGAGATCTGCTCCATCATCATAGCAGTCACTGTTTTGCATCAGTACACCAAAGCTCTCAACGGTGGTTTAGTTAGTTGGTATGATAGTTAATATAGTTAAGTTTAAAGGAGAGAATCAAATGATGGATAGTCAGTAAGTCACGGTGCCCCTGCCTTTAGGCCATGGAAAGAATACATGAACCTTTAAGGGTGGACCAACTCGTGATTCGTGCCTCTCATTTCTGGTAATTTACTGAGTCTAAGTCGCATAAGATGTTATTCATAAAAGAAATTTGTAAAGTACGTGGAAGATGTCATTCTTTTGATAGTTAGGACGCATTTGGTTGAAACTTTTATCGATGAGAGTTTTTGTTAGTAGAAACTTTTACGAAAAGAACTTTTTTAAAAGTCATTATTTGTTTGTTTGTCAATTAAAAAAGCAATTTTTAAAAAGAAACATTCGAGAGATGTTTTAGCAACATAAAATAAAAAGACTTTTATTAATTTTAACTATATTTTATTTTATACTAAAATTATTTATTCTAAATAATTTTAAAGTATATTAAACAACATGCCAAGTATTATATTGTAGGAAAATTTTGATAATCATCTTATAAGAAATAATTTAAAGACATGTCTCATTTTTTTATAGAAAATAAAATTAATATGAAAAAATATTAAAACATATAAAAAGTTAAATAATATTACAAATTGTTAAAGACAAACGTTAGGCGTACGCCTTCAATAGAGAGAAATAAAATTTGAGGAGACAAAAAAAATAAAAGAAGAACCAACTGAAAAGATAAGAGGTTAGATGAAGGAAGAAACAAAACAGAGTCAACAATTTGGTTTTGTCGAGAGGAGAAACAGACGCTATTTCAAGTTTTATTTACGTAAGTGATGGAAACATTAAACAATTAAAGAATCCATTTTTTAATATATTTTCTATTTTTATTAATAAAATTTTATTATTTTATTATTAATTATATAAAATTTATTATTAATTATATAAAATATTATTATTAATTATTTAATAAAATTTATTATATTAAATATTATTCTATTCTATTTGATTTATATTTAAAAATATTTTATTTCTATAACATAAAAAACAGCTTCCTGAAAAAGCTGAAATTTGGGCTTTTCTGAAAAGCTCCAAATTTTAGCTTTTGAAAAAGCTAAAATTTTTCAAAGGCTATTTCTACTTAAAAAGTGCTTTTGAAGTTTACAGCCAAACACCCATTTTTTCCTAAAAACAGCTTTTGCGGTGGAAAAAAGTGCTTTTAGAGTTTCCAAAAGCTGAACCAAACAGGCACTTAGTAATTATTTAGTCAATTGTATATAATTAGTAGTAGTCTGTTAGTATGTAGTTACTGTTTTAACGTTAGTTGACGTTAGTCGTTAGTACTCTGTATAGCCCTCGTATTCTGTATATAAGTGTTAGACACTTTACAAAGTGAATAAGAGAATTGATAACTCTGTTCACTTAGTTTTCAGAAACCTAACAGTTTGTACATGGTATCAGAGCTACAATTAGGGCTCGCGATTTCACAAAGAGAAACAAAGGGGCCTTCTTGATTCTAAGAGGGCGAAGGAGGCGGTTTCCTGATTTCAACGAAGGAGACGACGATTTCGACGTCTTCAACGGGTGTTTTGTTTATCCATGACAGATCGCGTGGAGACTCGTTCTCGGCATAGTGTGTTTGTCGATGACGATCCGTATCTGCTCCAACCTTCTGATCATCCAAGAATGGCGTTGGTTCTTACACCTTTGACTGGGAAGAATTATTTTAGCTGGAGCACAGCCATCAAGACTTCTCTTGAGGCCAAAGACAAGTTAGGGTTTATTGATGGTACGCTCGAACCACCTAAAGATCCGATTTGGTACAGGAAGTGGAAGAAGGTTGACTCGATGATCAAATCTTGGCTTCGGAATTCTATCTCGAAGGATTTAGGAGATAGCTTTGTTTATTCATCGAGCGCCAAGCATCTATGGGAGGTGTTGGAGAAACGTTTTGGGGTGAGTAATACACCTCAAATGTATCAAGTGCAACGTGAAATGTTATCTACTGAACAAGGTAATAATTCTGTCACTCATTATTTTAGCAAACTTAATCAATCTTTGGGATGAGTTTGACTGACTCATGCCTTTACCCGGTTGTGAATGTACCGGTTGTTCTTGTTGTACAAAAATGACTGAAAAGCTTAAGGAAAGGGCTGATGCATCCAAGTTACTACAATTTTTGATGGGGTTGAATAGGACATTTGATAGTGTTCGAAGTCAAATCTTAAACCAGGATCCTGCGCCTGACATTGATCGAGCTTATAGTATGGTGTTGAGGGTGGAAAGTCAAAGGGCAGTCAATTTGACTTTTTCTGCTGAAACTCCAGATGTAGCTTTGCTTGTTAAGAATTCTGGTTCTAAAGGGGATGATAAATCTGGCAATAGGAAGAAAGATTTTGGAAAGAAATATGATAAACAGTGTGATCATTATCATGGGGTGGGACATGTCAGGGAGACTTGTTTTAAGCTTCATGGATATCTGGTGGTATGAAGAGTTGAAAAGAAGAAAGGACATGGTTCTAAAAGGCCAATGTTAATATGGTGGTGATATTGATGAGACACCTCTTGATTTGTCAACACCTTCTGAAGGCAGAGACCTTGGGAATTTGATGATGCAAATGCAGCTTATGCAACAGGAGTTGGCTAAGCTTGTGAATGGGAAGATGCCAACAGCTGGAAATGCAGGAATAGAGTTCTCTAAATTTGTTTTTGCAGGTAATGCTGGCCTTCCTTACATCGCATTACATGCATTGAGTATATCTGACAGTAATGTTTGGATTATTGATACTGGAGCGTCCAATCATATGTGTTGCGATGCTGTGATTATGAAACACAGATGGCCACTTAAACATGTTGTACCAGTACAGTTACCAGATTCTAGTACACAAGTTGCTACTCATGCCAGTCGTGTTTTGCTACATCCTAACCTTGTTCTAGACCAAGTCTTATACCTTCCTTCATTTAAGTTCAACTTACTCTCAGTCCAAAAACTTGCTGATAGTGCTAATGCATATTTTACTTTCTTTCCTTCCCATTGTCTTATACAGGACCAGAAGAGTAATAAACTCATTGCTGTGGGAGCTGTAGTGGGTACTTTGTATATCCTCACATCCAAATCCTTTGATTCTTTTGTAATCCATAGCTATCTGAATACGTGTGTAAATCATGCTTCCAAGTATAGGGTTGATTGTTCCTTTTTCTCAAACCTTATATTTTCTAATTCTTGTATGACTTCTTCTCAAATGAATAAAAATACTTCTTTGTGGCATTCACGACTTGGGCATGCTTCTTTCAAGGTCTTACAACATATTAGTTGTCTTGATATTAAAAATCTGGATGATCCTTGCGATGTCTGTCATTTGGCAAAACAGCATCGGTTGCCTTTTCCTATGGCTACTGGGCACACTATACAAGCATTGGAGCTTTTACATATTGATCTTTGGGGACCATACAAACAGGCAAGTCTTACTTCTTGTCATTATGTATTGACTGTGGTTGATGACTTTAGCAGGCCTACTTGGGCTATCTTGCTCAAATATAAGTCTCAAGCTTCTGAAGCCTTGCACGGTCTTATCACTATGGTGGAAACTCAGTTTGATAGTAAGGTCAAGAAAGTGAGATCAGACAATAGAGCTGAATTTGTTAATCATTCTTGTGAAGAGTTCTTTGCTGCCAAGGGAATTTTTCATCAACGGACATGCTCTTATACTCCTCAGCAAAATGGAGTGGTGGAACGGAAGCATAAGCATTTGTTGGAGGTTGCTAGAGCATTGCTGTTTCAAGCTAAATTGCCTAAGAGGTTTTGGGGAGAGGCAATCTTGACAGCTGCTTATATTATAAATCGTTTACCTTCTTCAGTTCTTGGCTGGAAAACTCCTTTTGAGGTATTGTTTCATAGAGCTCCAGATTATGAATATTTGAAAACTTTTGGTTGCCTTTGCTATGCCACAGATACTACTTCGATGAAAGGCAAGTTTGAGGCCAGAGCACAGAAATGTGTTATGCTCGGTTATGCTTCTGGTCAGAAAGCATATAGAGTTTATGCTTTGGATACTCATTTGTTGTTCGATTCACGGATGTGAAATTTTATGAAAGGGTATTTCCTTTTCTTGAATCTGCCGCTTCTCTTGATTCCAATTTTGATCTTTCAGCCTCTAATTTTGGTCCTGCTCCTGTTGTCTTGGATAATACTCATTTTGTTGATCCTGCTGTTACTGATTCGCATAATATATTTCCTTCTGTTTCTTTTGATTTGGCTGAAACTACTGTTGATAATGCATCAGTTGATAATATGGCAGATGGTATTTCTGAAGATCCTATACTTGCTCCACAACTTCGATTGAGTTCTAGGCAGAAGAGGTTGCCTGTTTAGATGAAAGACTATGTGAGTTGTGGTGTTTCTAATGACTTTGTTGAACTTGCTCCGAGTTTTGTGGCTTTTATGTCTAATGTCAGTAGGTGTGTGGAACCACAGACTTTTACTCAAGCGGTTCAACATCCCGAATGGGTTGATGCTATGAATAAAGAATTGTTGGCTCTTAAACAGAATCAGACATGGGATATAACTAAGCTTCCATCTGGTAAGAAAGCCATTGGATCCAAATGGGTTTACAAAGTTAAATTTAATCCTGATGGTACTGTAGAAAGATATAAAGCCCGTTTGGTGGTCAAAGGGTATAATCAAACTGCAGGGGTTGATTTCTTTGACAGTTTTTCTCCTGTGGCTAAGTTAGTCACGGTAAGAACCTTTTTGGCTGTTGCGACTAAGTTGAATTGGTTTGTGCATCAGCTAGATATTAATAATGCTTTCTTGCATGGATATCTTAAGGAGGAGGTTTATTTGCTTCCACCAGAAGGTTATACAAAGGCTGGTAAGGGTGAGGTTTGTAGGTTGAAGAAGTCTTTATATGGTTTGAAGCAAGCCTCTAGGGAGTGGAATACAGAGTTTACTGCTCAGCTTTTGCAGTATGAGTTTGTTCAATCGGTAAATGATCACTGTTTGTTTACTAAAGTTACTCCTGGTGGCTTTATGGCTCTCTTGGTTTATGTTGATGATGTGTTAATTGGTGGTCATTGTGAAGCGGAGATTGTTGCTGTTAAAAGGTTTTTGCACTCTCTCTTTACCATTAAAGATCTAGGTATTGCTAAATATTTTTTGGGGATTGAGATTACTAGAACTCCTAGGGGTACTCTCATTTCTCAAAGAAAATACTTACTGGATATCTTAGCTGATTGTGGTTTTGCTGATTCTATTGTTGTTCCTACTCCTTTACCTCGTAATCATAAATTTGATGAGAAGAGTGCCTTGTTTCCGGATGTTGATAAATATAGACGATTGGTTGGAAGATTATTGTACTTGAATATGACTAGACCTGATATTAGTTTCAGTGTGCAACAGCTTAGTCAATTTGTGGCTTCCCCAACAATTGCTCATTGGGAGGGAGCTCTACATATGTTACGGTTTCTTGCTGGTTCCAAAGATAGAGGTTTGTTTTATACGAATGATTGTGGCATGCAATTGATTGCTTATTGTGATAGTGATTGGGCATCTTGTCCAATTACTAGAAAGTCTGCAAGTGGTTATTGTATGTTTTTTGGGGATTCCTTGATTAGTTGGAAAAGTAAGAAACAAAGTACTGTTTCCCGTTCTAGTTGTGAGGCTGAATATCGGAGTATGGGTACTGTTGTTTGTGAACTTCAATGGTTGGTGTATTTACTCAAAGATTTTCGAATTGATGTTTCGTTACCCATTGATCTTTGGTGTGACAATCAGTCCGCTCTTCATATCACAGCTAATCCGGTTTTTCATGAACGGACCAAGCATCTTGAAATTGATTGCCATATTGTGCGTCAGAAATTTAAGGAAGGTTTTGTTAATCCTCGTTTTGTTTCTACACATGCTCAAGTTGCTGATATTTTCACCAAGTCATTGGCAGCTCCTCAGTTTCACCGGTTTATTGTCAAGTTGGGATTGCTTTCTCTTCCATCTCCAACTTGAGGGGGGTGTGTGGAAGATGTCATTCTTTTGATAGTTAGTAATTATTTAGTCAATTGTATATAATTAGTGGTAGTCTGTTAGTATGTAGTTACTGTTTTAACGTTAGTTGACGTTAGTCGTTAGTATTCTGTATAGCCTCAGATTCTGTATATAAGTGTTAGACACTTTACAAGCTGAATAAGAGAGTATTCAGTAACTCTGTTCACTTAGTTTTCAGAAACCTAACAGTTTGTACAAAGTCTTATTGGTCGAAAACAAATTCGTGTTAAAGAAAAAATCCTTAATAAGAATTATTTTAAAACTTTACTTCATCGAGTGAATTACATGAATCAAATAGTTTATAAATTATTAGGAGTATTTATTATACGAGAAAATGATTCACGATAGAAACTGTTTCAGTGTTATTGTATTTTTGTATATATTTTTGTACATCAATGAAGAATAGTATATATATACGAAGGAGGAGAAGGATAATACAGTTGTAGAGAATATCTTACAAGTACAACATAAATAACAAAATCACGAGGAGAAGATTGCTTCTAGAATGAGTGTAGTATGCCATGTCTGATGGGCCTGTTGTATATGTGAACGTAATGGGCTCGTTTATCTATTACGCCCCCTCAAGATGAAGGTACCATCAATGACATTCATTTTGTCTCGGAAGTGTTCCAGTTTCTGTCTGGGTAGTGGTTTGGTGAGGATATCGACGATTTGGTCGTGAGTCGAGATATGAGTGACACGCAGTCGGCGTTGTTGGACCAATTCGTGGACAAAGTGATAGTCCAGGGCAATGTGTTTCATTCGGGAGTGGAATGTTAGGTTGGAGCATACATAGGTGGCACCAAGGTTGTCACAAAGTATCTGAGGAGTGGTGGGGATAGGAACAGATAATTCCTGGAGTAGATTAAGCAGCCAGAGGACTTCGGAAGTAGTGTTGGCAACGAATCTGTACTCAGCTTCAGTGGAGGACCTGGCGACGGAGCATTGGCGTCTGGATTGCCAGGTGATCGGATTGTCACCGAGGTAAATGATATGGGCCGAAGTTGAGACTCGATCATCGGCATTGTCGGCCCAGTAGGCATCACTGAATGCTCGAAGCGACAGAGACGAGGAACGACGGAGGAGGAGGCCATGCATGACAGTGTGCTTGAGATACTGTAGAGTTCGTTTTAATTATTGAAGATATCCTTCCGTTGGTTTGTGCATAAATTGGGAAAGTTTGCTAACAGCGAACGCAATATCCGGGCGGGTGATTGTCAAGTACTGTAGGGCACCTAGAATTTGCTTAAACAAAGTGGAGTTAGCAGAAGCAGTCCCATCATGGAGCTTGAGGGTGGCAGTAGTGCCTAGAGGAGTAGATGTGGGTTTCGCGCCTGCCATGTCAAAGCGAGCGAGGAGATCTCGAATATACTGATGTTGGCATAGAAAAAGACCCTTAGGAGTTGGAATGATTGCAATGCCAAGAAAGAGGTCTGGAGTGCCCAAGTTCTTCAGAGAGAAGCGATGAGACAAGTCAACAATAAGTTTGGAGACAGCCGGTGGTGAATTACTAGTGATAAGGAGATCGTCCACATATACCATAAAGTAAATGGTAACGTCGGCATGCTGAAAGATGAATAGAGAAGAGTCAGACTTGCTCATGGTGAAGCTAAGGGTCTGCACGTAGGACGTCAGCTCAATGTACCATGCCCACGGAGCTTGACGAATGCCATATATAGCCTTATGAAGTATGCAAACGTGAGAAGGAAAGTGGGGGTGAACGAACCCCCAGGGGCTGCTTCATGTAAACCATTTTAGTCAGTGTCCCGTGAAGGAAGGCGTTGTTAACGTCAAGGTGATGTAACTCCCACTGGTTAGATAATGCAACTGTAAGAACTGTCTTGATCGTCGGATGTTTGATGACTGGTGCAAATGTCTCCTTGAAGTCAATCCCAGGACTTTGATGAAAACCCTTTGCTACCAATCGGGCTTTGTACCTGGAAATAGAGCCATCTGGATTACGTTTAGTCCGAAAAAGCCATGTGCAACCTACCACATTTGTTGCTTCAGCAGCAGAGACCAAGGACCAAGTTTGATTGGCCAGTAGGGCATT
Organism: Erythroxylum novogranatense; assembly: GCA_029891385.1. Lineage (NCBI taxonomy): Eukaryota > Viridiplantae > Streptophyta > Magnoliopsida > Malpighiales > Erythroxylaceae > Erythroxylum > Erythroxylum novogranatense. The sequence continues at coordinate 97,767,521 of CM057230.1, forward strand.
GTATTCATCAATTGCTGCTTGCTGCCAATGCGGGTGTTTGTTGGCATCAGAGATACAAGTCGGTTCAAACAGGTCAGGGAGGGGATGCTTGGTAGCTGTGTAGATGTTTTTAGGTTTGTGTATGTGGTTTTTGGAACGGGTAAGCATGAGGTGAGTGTTTGTCGGAGGAGCAGGGGGTGGATGGAGCTGGGAGGTTGTCGGGTCAGAATCATCGGAAGGGGCAGCCGCCGGAGTTGGTACCGCAATGACCTGCTGAGGTGGAGGAGATGGAGTAGGCGGTGTGTGGGTAGAACAAATGAATATGGGTTCGGTGGTGGAGTGGAGATGGTCGGATGATACGATTGGTGTGGTAGCTGTAGAGAGGGAATGGTAGGGAAATTGATCATCGATAAAAGTAACATGGCGGGAGACATAGACTTTGTGTGTAGTTGGATCAAGACAGTAATAGGCAAACTGTGAGATAGAGTATCCAACAAAGATGCAGGGAATGGAACGATTGTCAAGTTTGTGGGTTGTGTATGGCCTGAGCCAAGGAAAACAGAGACAGTCGAAGGAGTGGAGATGATGGTATAATGGGGGGTGTTGGAAAAGTATTTCATATGGTGTTTTCATTTTAAGAGATTGGGAGGGCAGGCGATTGATTAAATAGACTGCAGTGGAGACTGCATGAGACCAGAATTAGGGAGGGAGGTCAGCTTGGTGAAGAAGTGAGCGAGCGGTTTCGACAATGTGTCGATGTTTCCGCTCAGAGATCCCATTGAGTTCAGGTGTATAAGGAGGAGTCGTAAAGTGAGTTATGCCATTGGTAGATAAAAATGATTTAAGTTTCTGAAATTCACCCCTATTGTCACTATATAAAGATGTGATTTTGTGTTTGAAGAAATTTTCAACCATGGATTTAAATTGGATAAAAATGTCGTAGACATCATATTTATTTTTAAGTGTATAGAGCCAAGTAAAACGAAAAAAGTGATATATGAAAACAATGTAGTAACAACTATTGTCGATCGCATGCACAGGAGCAGGTCCCCACACATCGCTGTAGATGATTTGGAGAGGCCTTTCATTGGTAAGATGCGAGCTGGAAAAGGGAAGCTTGTGGCTCTTCGAACACAAACACGACACACATGTTTTTGGAAAGGAATTGCAGGGAATCTTAAGGTGGGAGAGTAGATGACGCATAAGTTTTGTGGATGGATGACCAAAGACGTGATGTAGTGTTTCAGGGCTGGATGATAGGTTGGCATGGAGGACAATCAGCTTTGAGCTGGGAAGGGAGAGTTCATACAGATTATTGCGGCACGAACCCTGAAGGAGAGGCTGCCGCATCCGAAGGTCCTTCACCTGAAACATGTCGAGAAAAAATTCAACAGAAACGTCGTTAGCTTTGTAGAACTTTTTAACCGAAATTAAGTTACGAGCAATTGTGGGAACACAGAGAAAATCATTGAGATAGTATGGTTTGGGTGGAGTAGAGGTAATGATTTTACCGGTGTGGCTTATATCCTGATTTGAACCATCACTTATTTGTAGTTGTTCGCATCCATCATACGGAGAGCATAAGGTCATATTGCGCAAGTCATTTGTGACGTGATGTGACGCTCCTGAGTCCAGTAACCAATTTGTGGATTGAGGCGTTGTTTCTGTGGTGACATGATGAGCCAATGTCATGGCGCGCTTCAGTTTACGACAAGTTTTGGCCGTGTGATCAGGGATGTCGCAGAACTGGCAGAGCAGTGAACCTGGTGAGTTTGGACGTTGAGTCCATCGCCTGGGCTGTGCAAGGGCTCGGTGTTGGTGGTAGTGAGTAGGAGTTCGATATTGGTGTTGCTGGTGCTGGTGCTGGTAAGGAGCACATGTTCCATGCTGATGTGGCTGTGAGCCACGATGTGTTTTGTGTGGCTGGGAGATGCGGTTGACAGTATTGACAGAGGGTATGACAATGTTAGGGTGCCGTGCTAGATACGGTTTCGTGATCCATCAACTTGTCATAAAGGTCGGCAAATGAGATTGGAGTTTCTCGGGTACGAATGGCGGCACTTATCTCCCTGTAGTCATGACCTAATCCATTTAATGTGTGAATGACAAGATCTGTTTCTTCGACAGGGCTGTTGATGATAGCTAGTTCATCTGTGACTGCTTTAATTTGTTGCAAGTAATCATGCATCTACATATCTCCTTTGGAGAAATTGATGAGTCGCTCTTTAAGCGACATGACTCTTGACCGAGAGTTGTTAGCGTGTGCTTTTGTGAGCAGGTCCCAAGCTTCCTTTGATGTTTTGACGGAGCCAAGCATACCATGGAGTGTCTCATGAACAGAAGTCATAAGGTGAGCAAGGATGAGTTTGTCTTGCCTTGTCCAGGTGGTGTGACCATCTGCTTCTTGTGGCGGGCAGACCTTAGTTCCATCGACATATCCGGTGAGTCCGTAGCTGAAGTGGATTGCTTCAACTTGGATACGTCAAGCTGGAAAATTGTTTCCTGTTAGCCTCGGCATAACAGGTGAGGGTAGTATGATAACTACTTCTTCTCCTTCTCCGGTGGGCAGTGTAGTGGCAGTTGAGGCTGTTGACATTGTTGTTGCTCTGTTTTGGATCGATGACGTTAAGTCGTAGGGGCTTTGATACCATATAAGAGAAAATGATTCACGATAGAAACTGTTTCAGTATTGTTGTATTTTTGTAAATATTTTTGTACATCAATAAGGGAGAGTATATATATACGAAGGAGGAGGAGGATAATACTGTAACATCCCACCCCCGATTGGAAGGGTAAAGTAGTAAATTGTCATAGGATGGAATTGATAGGGAATAATTAGTACTGTTCATGCATAATAGGATTGATATACAGTATCAATTGTGCACATGGAATTACTGTATATGCATTCATGATAATTCCAAGTAATTGGGCCTAATGCAATTTTATTAGGATTAACGTGGTTAATGGGTTTGAAAAATTATTCTGAGTGCGCCATTGAGTGTTTTAGATTTTAAGGGATTTTCAGAAATTTTTCTGGAATTTTCCGAAGAAAATTCCCGGACCGGCAAAATCGCCGGTAAATGGCCTAAATGTGTTTTTGTTGTGGAAAATGTGGTTTTCGTGTTTGAAAAATTATTGGGAGTGAACTGTTATATGTTTTACAATTTTGGACAATTTAGGTAATTTTCAAAAAATGATTCGGGGAAATTCCCGGAAATTTTCGGGCCGGAAAAAAAAATGCCAATTGGCGAACCGGTTGAATTTCTACTGATTTTTGGATCTATCCCATTATTTACCTTGGAGGGACTCATAATTGGACCCTTAAACCTAGTGGAACCGAAAATGGGATTGCATTTTTTGGTCTTGGTTTTACTTTTGTCAAAAGAAATTTTGATTGGCTATGACTTTTCCACATTTGATTATTTGACCTAAGCATTTAATGCTTAAGGATGACTTGGCCATAGCCTAGAATTTTCGGTTGCTCTCTTAAAAAGGGATAAAAAGATGAGTTGTTGGTTTGTTTCTCATCACCATCCGAAATCTACTTTGCTTCTTCTCCTCTCCATCAATTTTCCTCCTTTAAAATAAATTCTTCTTCCAAACTCAAGCTTTCCTTCATGCAACCAAGTTGTTGTCTTGCCATGATGACCTCCCCACTTGCATGTGTTTGAAGAGAGTGAAGAAGGTGTTGAGGTGAGATAGTAAAGGGATTGAAGATTGGAAGTTTTAAATAGATAAAGTTTTAAGTTAAGTGTTTAATTATGCTTGATTTTGTAGTTTAATACATCATGGTAGTTAGAAGCATCTAAAGGGGATTGTGGTATTATTATTAAGCTTATTAATGCTTTACCTTGATGAGAATTATAGTGTAAAGTGATGGGTATAAATGTATGGTGTGTTAGGATAATGAATGGTTATGGTTGCAACTTGGTTTAGCTTTGAATTTGGTTGGTAGATGATGACTAATCTTGCAAATAAAGTGAGAGTTTAGTGCTGCCAATTTTTGTGTATTAGCCCTAGTACATGTATGAATGGTATAAGAACTGATTTGTGTTTCTTTGGATGTTTAATGATGTGTTAAAGGCATTGGAAATTTAGGGTTTTAATTGACTGTACTGTTTTGATCATAACTCATTGTATAGGAATGCAAATGAGGTGAGGTTTGTAGCCACTTAAACTTTGGGATGTTGGCTACATTTTTGTGTGAAATAGGTGTTGCCCAATTTTAGCTTTAAGAGGGTGAGATATGGCCTGGAAAGTTACTGCTGGAAATGATGTGAACAGTATTCGGATTGATAACCTATGAGTTTTGCAAATTTTTCTAAATTAATTGAGAAGGAATTAGAACAAGTGGATTAAAGGACAATTGAAGCCTATTAAGTTAGCTTTCCAATGACACTGATCTTACAATTTTTCGATCTGTATATTAGGATATATGGACTGATGTCTATTGGCTGTTTTAATGCATTGAGTGAAACCTAGTTGAAATGGCAGATTTGATGAACATTCTGATTGGAAGCAATTTTAGTAATTTTCTGAATTGAATTGGAGTTGTAAATGTACTGAAGATTTCTATATGACACATTGATCTTGAAAATGATATATGGCTTATAATTTTTGGAAATCAGATGTGGGAGATATGGAATTTCAAAATCTGAACCTACATTGTGATGTTAAGTGCTGATTAGGTCAGAAACTTCCATAACAGATTTGAAACTGTTAGAGGCTGAATTGGAGTTTGGTTATTTCAGGAAGAATTGAAGTTTGAAGTTTGATCTTTTCAGGGATATAAAGTGGTGATTTTTCTGACTTGTGAACAGGGAGTTATGCTTGCTATAAGTTTACTGCTCAAACTGAATGATTTCAGGGACAACAGCATTGAATGAATTAATTGACCTAGTTAGCAAGGGAATTACAATTTGGGTTGTTTCATGAAAGTTGTAGACAACATTGTGATCTTTATGAGCATATTTATTGTAGAATTTTTGACTGCCTATAATGAAAGTTAATGAATTTCCTATTTCTGTTCTGTTTTATGAGGTAAGTGTCTTGGCAGTATCTTCCATTGGATTTTTGACACCCTTAGGGGTGAAATTGATTTTTCTGATCTAAAGGAAATTTGTAGAGGGTTTCATTATCTTTCCAACAAGGTATAGATTGCATTTTTCTGAAATGTGTAGAAAGGGATATGATAGATTAAATTTTGGTTAGAAATCAGAAAAAAGGGGAAAGGGAATGAGGAATCACGCCGGGTCGCTAGGCGACGCCGCCAGCCTATGACGAGGCTCGGATTAGACGGCATCGCTAGGGCGACGCCTCGCCCTAGCGACGAGGCCGGATCAATCGGCCTCGCTGGGGCGACGTCTCTCGCCCAATGAGGCTGGTTTGTTTCTTTTTATTTTATTATTATTTTGTGATTTCTTGTTTCTTTTATCAATTACTTTTCCGTCCGACGTCCGATTGACCTGATTCTTGAGGCATCGGATGCATAGAATATTGAATTTCATTTTGTGAGAAATTGGGAATTTTTAGACGAAAAATTGACGTGGCCCCGGGTAACGGAGCCTTTAATCACTGTTTTGTTTGATTGGGGACCTATAGAGGTCCGAATTGCGCACCGTCAGGGCCAATAGGTTTCTAATTTTAGACGGATTTTTCTGAGGGAAAAAAATGAGATTAGGGCCGGGAATATCATGATCATGCATTGTGCACCTTCTAAGTGTTACATGTGCATTCTGAAATAGTTCTGATTGAACAATTGATAATGTTTGTATATCGTCATCATTATAGAGTCACACTTGGGCGTCGGTCCACCGACGCCACCGAGACGGCCGATTTTGGCTCGAAAATACTGGTGAGTAACCTAGTTGGTTTCTCAAATTTCGAATGTCTAAATGCCTATGTGAATTACTTGCCAAGGTGATTTACATAGATTCTTCAAATATATTGGATGGAATTACATGCTTTACTTATCTTGAATGGAACTACTTGCAAAGGTGAATTGTATGGTTCTCGAATCGTATAAGATTAAGTTGCATGTTTTACCTTGTATTGGATTGGACTAATGCATGAAATCGAAACCGCAATACTGGGTTTTATAGTCATATCACCGGATTATCGAAAATCGCAATATCGGGCTTTTATAGCCATACTACTGTAAACCACTGAGTACTGCATTACATGCATAAATGCATGAACAGATAATGGACGTTGTGACCCAAGTTGCGATTATTATTGACCGGGCCTCGAGTCCAGGGGATTTATCCTGAACATCAGTCTCGACCGCCTCGAGCCCGAGGGGAAATCCTCGACGCGTCCCCACCGAATCTTGGTGAGCACTTGGGCACAACACTGAATAATTGAAAAGAGTCACATATGCATTGCATTCACATGAATAACTGTTTTGTGAAAATTATTGATTTCGTGATGGTATGATTTACTGTAAACTGTTATATATTACTGCAAATTATTATTTAATGCTGTAAATTGTTGTACATCGTTAATTGAAAACTCATCAGATTATGTTGTACGCACGTATGTAATGCATGATTTGAGTGAACCATCGATGATGGTTTCTCACTGAGTTCGCAAAACTCACCCAAAATTTGCATCTATTTTTCAGGTCCTGAAGAATACCCCGGTTGACACGGGAGTATGTCTACTGTAGGCAAGTAAAGGATAGAGGTCGGGATCAGTCCGTGTCTGCATTAGTGTCTTGTCAAATTTTATTCTGCAATCACTGTATAACAATGCTTTGTATTTCTACTGAGCTCATTGTGGTTTTAATTAATGTTTTACTCATTGACTGATTGTAAATTATTCTTGGATGACTGTAATAACTGAAACTGATTTATTATGAACATGAGTTTTAATTACTTACTGTTTTTGCCGCGCTAACGTGGAATAAATGGCTTCAAAAGGAAAAAAAATGTATACTGAGTTTTAATCGACTGATGTAGTACGCCACCCTCGCAGGGCACGGACTCGGATATCACCAACGATATCGGGTTCGGGTCACTCGGGAGTGGGGTGTTACAAATACAGTTGTAGAGAATATCTTACAGGTACAACAGAAATAACAAAATCACGAGGAGAAGATTGCTTATAGAACGAGTGTAGTATGCCACGTCTGATGGACCTGTTGTATATGTGAACGTAGTGGGCTTGTTTATCTATTATTTATTAAATTTGTTAATCCTAATTAAGTCGAATATATTTTTTAATTTTAAATTAATAACTTACAAATAAATTAAATAGAGTGTGATATTGTTGAAACTAGGGAGTACACTTTCATGGGAGATCTACATCATGAATCTAGTGACGAAACATACTTGTGAGCTTTGAAACCATACTGTAACCCAAAACTTTAAGACATTAAGTTTATGGATCCTTTTCACTTATATATCATTTACTAATTCCATCTCCTTCCAATATGGGATTCCTACTCACACTTGACATCTCAAGAATTTCCCCCTCAAGTATGAATTTCTACGTTAAGCTTAAACTGTCCCTTAAGCGAAAGTCTTTTTTGCTTAACAGCTCGATTATATGGCGTCATCAAGAGCTCTTTTACTCTATCAATCTAGGCCCACTAAGAATCTCCTTATTCTTTTTTATGGAGAAGCAATTACGGGATTCGACTACCATCTTCATACTCGTTCCTTTTCAAACTTTTGGCTCTAATAGCACTTGTTGGAATTGGAGAGTCCATTTTCATGTGAGATCTACATCATAAATCTAGTGATGAAACATACTGGTGAGTTTTGACACCACACTTAAACCCAAAATTTTAAGACATTAGGTTTATGGTTCTTTCTACTTATATATCATTTATTAGTTTCATTTCTTTTCAATATAGGATTACTACTGACACTTGGCATTCCACATATATTAATAAATCATGACGTGCATGCGTTTGGTTATTTACTTAATAGTCTCCCAAAAAAATAGTAGTTATAATTTCGCTAACATTAAAAGAAAAAGAGCAGAAGAGAATATGAAAGTTGATATGCTGTGATTATAGTATTAAATCATGCATGGAAAAGGCAAAAAGTTGAAAGATATGATTCCAAATTTGCTTCCACCCGAAACTTTGAGCAATTTTTAAGGATTGCGTAAAGTTTAGTAAACCTATATACATATATTCAGGTTGTTGGTTGTTCCTCGTAGTAACATACATGCTAATATCGGTCCCCTTCTCCGACAAGATGGTCCAGCCGAAGTCCGACCAGGCAAAATTTTGACGAAGGAAGCATATCTATTTGTTTATGATCTTGTCTGGTCAAAACATATTTTATTCATATAGTATTTTATACGGACTAAAAATAAAAATATTAAAAGATTTACAAGCAGGAAAAATTAGTTATTCAAATGATTTGTTCCAGTTATTTGGTAATAGTTGACTCAAGCTTAATTATTGTTAATGGATTCTACACTCTACTCATATTAAAAAATTTAATATGATATCAGAGTAAGTTTGGCCTGAATTATTAATTTTTCGATTGTCCGTCTGGATGTTCATTTCCAATGATCCGGTCCGGTTACTACTGCATTTATTTCAAGTGATAATTGGATGTTCAGTTCAGTTGCACTTGAAGGAGATTGTTAAAGTATCACATATTGATTAAAAACAAAATATTAAAGAATTTATAAATAATGAGGGTCAATTATTCAAATGAATAATTTTAATCATTTTAGTAATAGTTAACTTAGCTCAATTCTTGTTAGTTAACTATATACTCTACCTATATTTAAAATATATAATATTTATAAACTAATCTTTTGAATAAACTCTTTAATTATATAAGAAATTACTTGCTATGTAATTTAAGTAAATTAATTAATAAACTCATTAATTTAAGATAGAGATGAATTAATACTCAATTACTATTGTTTATGATAATCATTAATGGTGTATTTCTTACCTTTTGTATTATTTATGAAGGTTTATAAGATTTTTGGTACTTAATTGTCTTAATTATACTTGGTCATCTAGCAAACAAGCCAATAATCTAACTTGTAATCTACTTCAAACTGAAATCTACAATTAATAAGTTTTACAATTGAAATGGCGTAGAAAATTAAATACGCTCATTAAATTTTAATGCAATAATAGCGTGATGGTTAGGAATAGGCCACATCGCAAAGCTCTTTGAGAGCATAATCCTACATTAATTGTTAGTCACTTTACATGGAATTTACGAAGATTTATATATAAAAATACGTACATAAATTCGATATTCTAAAATTTTGAGCCAAATCAAAATATTCTTTTCTAATTGGAGAACTGAAAAGAGGATTAATTATATTATATTTCATGTGGTTTGACTATTTTATATTTTAAAAATATTATTTTATTGCATTTTAATTATCTTGCAGACTTTTATTGTACTTAATTTGATTTAATCATAACTTCAAATGAATTATTGATGAAAATTATTACATTGTTTTAAATAAAATATAAAAAATTAACGAAATATGGTAAAAATTATAATAAATAATACCGTATAAAAAATAAATAAATAACAATTAAAATAAAAGAGAAGTTGGAATGTGTTTAACCTATATTTTCGATGTCTTTTGATCACAAGCTTGCTTTTCTGGGGGAGACGATTAGACAGAGGTGTAGGTAAAATATGGGTGGCAACTTCACATGTAATGGATGTGGGATTGTAAGAGAGATTCTGGATAAGCTCAAATGGTTTGTTTGTTTTGACGAGTAGGTGTATAGATCGTTGAACAACACTGGCTTAATTACTTTCATGAGGGTGGTCTGGTCTTGTTGATCTTCTAGCTAGATTCGGTGGATGGTTAGGCCCTTGTACTCTTAATGCCAAACCTGTAAAGCTACGCCGCCCTAACCGTTCCTTGCTGTGCCTTCCTGAAGTTATTTATGTTCTTGCTAAAAGGGTACGCTTATTTGAGGATAAGACTGAAAAAAAAAAAAAGGTGTTGATATGGAATGAAAACTCATAATTGATATCAATAAAGGTAACATTTTTATCCTCCATTTTTAATAATATTCTATTTCTCTGAATTATCAGAGGAATGAAATTTATTGTTGGCTATACTTTATTCTCATTTCTTACTATATTTTTTCATTCTCTCATTTTCACATTACTCTCTATTAACAATATATCATATTAGTCTCCTTCTTAAATTTTGAATACGATTTTGAACAGTTTTAAGCTTGAGTTTAATGATACTCGTTAAATTTAGATAAGTCTAAACAAATTATTTGTTAAAATTAAATGAAATTTAGAATTATATAAAATAAAAATTGAATTAGAATATGATGAAATTAAACATTACCATATGATATTATAAACACCTGATAAAGTAACAAGTACAACCAACTTATTCAAGACTTTGTATAAAGGAGTAAAGGATTAAGTACCCTAGAGGTGTTGAGTTGGTGGAGTGGAGAGACATGGACTCAAAAAGTCCTATGTTCGATTATGCTCTTTGTAGATTTACTTAATGCGCATCCAAAAGGTAGTAACTGCGCATTCAAAAGAAATTATTTGTTACAATTAAATGAAATATAGAATTACATAAAATAAAAAAATTGAATTAGAATATGATGAAATTAAACATTACCATATGATATTATAAACACATGATAAAAGTAACAAGTACAACTAACTTATTCAAGACTTTATATAAAGGAGTAAAGGATTAAAACTTTTTTTTTTTTGAAAAGAGAGAAATAGCTATTATCTAGATGAATAATGATCCAAAATACAAGCAGGTATATCAACCCACACCTGAAAACGACTATAGAGAACAGATGCTCGAGCAAAAGAATGGGCTCCCCCATTCTCAGAACGCCTAATCAAAGAAACAGAGATATCGTTCTTAGTGCATAAAATATCCTTACAGTCCGAAATGATAAGATCAAAATAAGAAAAATCCAAAGACCTTGAGTGCAAAGCATGGATAAGGAGTTGATTATCAGTAAAAATAGAGCCTGCTTGTAGCATGCCATCAGTAGCAAATAACAAACACTATCGAAGAGCAAGCGCCTTCGCCATTGCAGGACTGTCATTGCCACCCTCGTAGCCCGAAAGGGCTAATGAAAATGATCCTTCACCGTCTTCAAATAAAATGCCAAACCCAAGAAGGCCAGCATTGGTAAAGATTGAACCATCAATGAAAGCCAACCAATGAGAGGACAACGTCATTGCGGCAGCCGCCTGAAAACACAATGGTAGCGGGAAAGCGACAGTTCGGGTAGTACCATCCAACATGATCTCCTGGAAGTTTGAATAGTAAGAATTAGCTCGTATATGAATCTGGTGTGACGTGACTCGTTTATCATGCCATAACTTGTCATTTCGCGCCAACCAAAACTGCCATGCCTGAATCCCGATTCTAGTGGCACGATCTCTTCCTGCTATCTCAAGGACATAGGCAAAAAAATCATGAAAAGATGATAAAAAGAATGTTAGAACTAAGCCCGCTAACCTCCATAACTCAAAATTTATTACTTGCGATTTAAGTTTAATATAAATATGTTCAAATTATTGTAAAATGACGTTATTTTAATATGAAAGTTTAAATTATTTTGATTGCGTTGTATGACTAATTCTTTAAGTCTCTGTTTGATTGAGCTTATATTAGTAGAACTTTTGTTAGTAGAGCTTTTTTTGTAAAATTTTATGAGAATAACTTTTCTAAGAAATCAATTGACTGTTCGACTATCATTTAAAAAAAGTTTTTTTGAAAGAGCTTCATACAGTAATTTTAATTTTAAGTATATTTTTTATGATAAAAATTATTTTGTATTTAAATATTATTTAAAGTATATTAAACAAGATGCAAAGCACAATAAATTGATTATTATATAATTTTAAATCATATGAAACATACATGTAAACATATCTAACAAAGTATTTTATATGGATTATAACATAAGTAAAATAAATAAATAATAAATATTAAAACATATAAAAGCTAAATAATATTATATAAATCCTAAAATAAATATTCAAAACAACTACGCAAGATATTAGAGAAGATGAGTCTGCAAGATAAACGTGAAGATAAGTTTATGGATATTGTGAAATTATGGATAAAACATAAGGACAAAAGAGATTAAAAATATACTCATTAATTGATCTGAAAAATCTACCGAAAAAGCTATTTGATAAGTTTTTAAAAAGTTGTATTTTAGCTACCAAAAGGTTATATAAATATTTTTTATTTTACAACTAAATGTCTATTTTTCTTAAAAGTACTTTTTTGAAAAAAAGTACTTATTAATCTTCCAAAATTCTATCCAAACAGTCACAAAATTTGAATAAAATATAAAACTTGACCAACTATTTGATTTTATATTGAAATGGAGTAGAATAAACTAAGCTTTAAATGCCAACTCTAATTTCATGCTCGTACGCGCAACCAACTCATTAGTAACTGTGTAAGACATAAGTACAGTTGACGTGCCACGTTATAAGTTACAGCCGTGATACATTTTATTTGTACGAGGTCAACCGTAAGTCGTTATATATTTACTTCCTCGGTGTAAGTATAGAGTTGTAGTCGGGATAATTAAGGAGCTCTTTAGTTTGAGGGTTAATAATAGAATGGAACGTAACACACTTCAATCGTTTGTTTGAAGATTTTATAATAGAATGGAATGAGATAGAAGCGGAAGGTTTCATGTTACGTTCCATTCCATCCTAAACAGTGAAAATAAGAAACCTCCGATTTGGAAGTTTAGGATGGAACATAACCTAATAAATACATACTACCTAATATACTCTCAACAATTCTCCTTAATATCAACTCTGACCAAATCATAATATTAATATATCAAATAGAATATATTAATATTTAATATAATAAATTTTATTAAATAAATAATAATAATAATTTCATATTATTAATAATAAATTATTTATATTTCATAACAAAAAATAAAAAATTTATATTTAAAATTTATTTATTTATTTTATTTATATAGAAATATATAAAACAATTAAATAATAATTTTATATATTTTCTATTTTCATTAATAAAAATATATTAAAATTATTATTGTTTGTATATATTAATATTGAATATAATAAATTTTATTAAATAATTAATAATAACATTTTTATATTATTAATAATAAATTATATATATTTAGTAATAAAATATAAAATTTTATATTTAAAATTTATTTATTTATTTTATTTATATAGAAATATATAAAAACAATTAAATAATAATTTTATATTTTTCTATTTTCATTAATAAAAATATATTAAAATTATTTTATTTCTATATATTTTAAATAAATAAATAAATAAATAAATTATTTTTATATAAAAATTGAATATAAAATTTTATTAAATAATTAATAATAATAATTTTATATAATTAATAATAAATTTTATATAATTTAAAAATAAATAAAATTTTTATTAATGAAAATAGAAAATATATTTAAAATTATTCTTTAATTGTTAGTATATATTTCTATATAAATGAAAATAAAATAAATTATTTTTATATATAAATCACCTAAAATAGAAAAAATAAAATAAAAATATTAAATAATTAATAAAAATATTTTATATAATTAATAATAAATTGTATACAATTAATAAAAATTTATTAATGGAAATAAAAATATGTAAAAATATATTCTTTAATTATTTTATATATTTTATATAAATAAATTATTTTAATATAAATCACATAAAATAAAATATATTAAATAATTAATACTAATATTTTATATAATTAATAATAAAATAATAAACCTCTTACAACAACCATTTTAATATAAAGGGTATAAAAGTTATTTATTATACATTACATTTCATTCTATCCATATTTCAAACAATATTTCACTACATTCCATCATTCACAAACAACTTTTTACTATATTACATTCCATTCTATTATAAACAATTCAATTCTCTTCCATTTTATTACATTCCATTCCATTAATTGACATCCAACCAAACAAGGTTTAAGGAAACTGGCAAGGACTGGTTTCAGGCTATGAGTAAATTGTCACTTACCAACATTTTTCATGTAAAAGTTTCTATCAAGAGCAAGGAATGTCAAGAAATTGTTTAATTAATGCATTTTTAAATAATTATTGGGCAAATCATTAAGTTCGCGTGTTATGTTACAAAATACAATATTTTAAATAAATTATTTGAAAATATAATAATTAAAAATAAACGATATTTTTAATTAAATTAATATTTAAATTTTAATAACTTTACAAACTAAAAAAAATGTTAGGAGTAGCCAAAGACCACTTGAATGTAAGTGTACTTATCAAGTGATTTGTTCTGAAATGTGTAACATGTCCTAACATTTGTTATATTTATACTCACTCCTAATAGTAATATTAGCAATAAGTTGAATTGAATTAGGTTTAATTTTTTAATAAATTCGAGTTTAATTTAAAATTTAATCTCATTGTTGGATTTAAGACTAATTTTGCAAATTTTTAAAAATTTAAATGGTTTAAAATATGATTAACCCAAAATTTACATATTTGGATTCGAAAAAATACCAACCTTGTAGTTTATGGCTTAACATTTACCTTTCTTGGGACGGGTAGCTGAGTAGCTCCCACCATTCCCTCCAAAATTCGAAGGTATAAACTATCGCAGAAGGGAAAAGCACATGTTTAGGACAGAACCTGTAATCAATGGCACAACTTACAAATGAAGCAAAGCCTTTTTCGTATTATCAAGCATTCAAAGCTTTGTTACCCTTTTTCTTTTGTCACTCAAAAGCCATAGTATGTGCATAAACCACAAGGACATGTTCGTTATATAAAGGTAAAAAAGTGAAAAAACCCCGTGCAAGTACTTTCATGGAGGATGAAATAGGATACCCGCCAAAGGGAGGGAGTGTGAAAGAGAAGGCTTGGGGTTAATTAACTAAATACCAACAGACAACATAAGTAATTAATGTTGATGATACTTTGGTTTCTCTTTAAACTTTCCTCTGGTTTTTTCTCCATAAATAGCACCTCTACTCTTCACTCCCTCTTCACTTCACAACCAACCTGTTCAGAGGTCTTTGCTAGTTTCGCCATCTCTCGAGCCTACGTAGCAAGTGAAAATTCATGGCTTTGAAGGGTTTCATTCAGGGAATATTCTTGTTGCTGGTTCTGAAGTTTGTTCAGGCGAGAATTCCAGGTGCCTTCTCCGGTGGACCGTGGCAGAGCGCTCATGCCACTTTCTACGGTGGCAATGATGCCTCCGGGACAATGGGTACTCTGTTTTCCTCTGTTTTTCTGATCCGAGCTCTGTTTCTACCAAAATATTGATTTCAAATTTCTATTCAATGCGTTTTAAAAACCTTGTTCTTCTGGATCAACTAATCCACGTCAATTTTCTTCTCTACCTCGCGAGTAGGTGGTGCTTGTGGATATGGAAATCTATACAGCCAAGGCTATGGCGTGAACACAGCAGCACTAAGCACTGCATTGTTCAACGAGGGTCAAAGTTGTGGAGCTTGCTTCGAGATCAAGTGTGCAAATGACCCACAATGGTGCTACTCTGGCAGTCCATCCATCTTCATTACAGCCACAAACTTTTGCCCTCCAAACTACGCTCTACCCAGTGACAATGGTGGATGGTGCAACCCTCCTCGCCCCCATTTCGATCTTGCCATGCCTATGTTCCTTAAGATCGCCAAGTATCACGCAGGCATCGTCCCCGTCTCTTATCGCCGGTAAAGATACATTACTTTAGTTCTCTATGTCCATATTATACTTTGCTATCAACTCAAGATTTCACCTTTATAACCAAACAATCTGTTCCTCATGATACGCTCGTTCTGTTTTGTGGGGAAAACAGAGTGACCTGTAGGAAGAGAGGAGGAATCAGGTTCCAAATCAATGGCAATCCTTACTTCAACTTGGTATTGATCACCAACGTCGCTGGTGCAGGAGACCTGGTGAAAGTAAGCGTAAAAGGGTCAAAAACTGGTTGGATAAGCATGAGCCGGAATTGGGGTCAGAACTGGCAAGTGAACTCTGTTTTGGTAGGTCAGTCACTGTCTTTCAGGGTCACAGGCAGTGACAGGCGCACCACAACTTCCTGGAACATTGTTCCCTCAAACTGGGAATTCGGTCAAGCTTTCACTGGCAAGAACTTTCGAGTCTAGCTATAATTCAAATTGTGGTCTAATGGTAGTGTGTGATAGGGGTGAGCTTTTTGTGTCTTTTATGAAAAGATGACAGACATTAGTGTGTATGTATGTGTGTGGGGAAAAAGTGCTCACGCTGAGGTGGCTGCAGAGTGAAGATGGTGCCCGCGGCTTTTGTTCACTTCCACCATCTAAGTTTCCATAGCGACTACTTAAAATACAAATGGGTAAGTTATTATTATTTATTGTGGATATAAACGTGCGTAGAGTAAAAATAGCTAAGTTGTTAAGAATATGATATAATTGTTAAGAATGTAATCATGCATAATTAATCTCAATTTCTCATAATTAAGTTTGAGTATATTTTGATTAAAAAATTTATTATTTATGATTTAATTTTAAATTATTAATTTAAATTAAATTATTGACAATATATTCACAATATATAATTTTAAATTTTTTTTAAAATATTACTTTAATTTTGAATTAAAATTAAAATTTTGTTGAGCTATGGAGTAGGCACTCAAATTAAGTTTACTCGGTTATAAAACAAGCTAAAGCTAATCGGATTTATGATCATTCCAACAAAATATAAATTATCACTAAAAAAACTAGAAAAAAAGAGCGTTTCAAAAGAGAGAATGTGAGATCTGCTTCAAAAAAAAAAGAGAGAATGTGAGATGGATTATAGTAGACAAGCCGGGATCGGAAAAGTCCCGTAGTCTGTGGAAACCATCCCTACGGTTGTCTGGCCGCCGCCTGAAAACAGAGTAGCAATCAGGCTTTTTCTTTCTGCACAGTTGATCTGAGAAAGCATCAAGAAGAAACAATGCTTCCTCGTACTAAACAACCAATGCAAATCCATAAAATCAAATGACAGTTCTCATCGAACGGGCTCATATCAAGTGTAAAATGGAAAGATCTGTCATTGTGGGGAAAAAAAACCCATATGGAGATTAGTGTAAAGAAGAGGAAAAATCGAGGACAAAAACTGAAGACACCAAAGCCTAAATCTGTGAATAGAATGGCGGCGTCTTCTTCTTTTTCTGTGTTTACCTCCATTTTCAATCTCTATCTACGCCTAAACTCCAAAGGGGTTGTGAAGATCCCACTCAAGCCTCTCTCTTTCTAATCATAACCCATCAAAAGAAAGCATTCTGATTGTAAAAGAAGAATGACAAGTCAAGGTTTTTAGTGCTCAGATGGAGGCTGAAGGCGAGGATAACTAGCGAGATTAGGGTTTTTCAAATTGTGTTCTGGAATTTATAGTGTTTTCTAGGTAAAGCCCATTCTCAAAAGACGTGTTCACTCAGTAATGCTTCTTGGTTGGGTCTATAATGTGTCATATAGTTGCAGGCTTACAGCCCAACAGAAACGCTCGCTTACAATTTGTTTCATAGACATAGTTACCACTTGCATTGCCAAAAGATTCAATTTGACCCGGCCCAAAGTTTAATAGATTAAGGGTGTGCTTATTTAGTGGGCATGAAAAAAAGGGAATAGAGATGAAATAAAAAATTAAGTTTGATAAAGGACTATAATTATAGAGTAATTATTTTGATTATCTATTTTTGGGTAATAGTCCGTTCCTCTCCTAATCTAGAGGAATGTGTATCATTGTTATGTAAGGGTGTGCTTGTTACAGTTAATTAAAATATAACTAATTAAAATATAATATAATATTAATTAAAATATTATAATTAATTAATTAATTACAATATAATTAATTAAAATATTATTAATAATTAATTAACTAAAATATAATTTATTAAAATATAATTTATTTATTAATTAAAATATTGTAATTAATTAATTGAAATATATTTTATTTATTAATTAAAATATTGTAATTAATTTTAATTAATTAATTAAAATATAATAAATTTTTATTTCTTAATGTTTTTCACAAACCAGTCATTGTTAATAGTAATGGTAATCATTTCTTTCTCTTAACCAACTATTATAATTATAATGATAATATTCATTCTCATTCCTCACTATATTTATTTCTGTTTCTATTACCATTCTCTAATGCAAACCAACCGCCCCCTAAATTTTATCCATTTGATCAAATTTGAATTCGTCTTCAAACTTGAATATTCAACTTGATCAAGCTGAACCTTAAGCTTGGATTTGAATATGATAAATTCTTTTCAAGTTCAACTAATTGTGGGAGATCAAATTTAAGTTTACAGCCAAAAGTTTATTCATACAATATATGTTAATAAGTAAACAAAGCTTTTGCTCATATCTAATAAGTGAGCTTGGAGGTAGGTTGCTCAAAAAAATTAGCTTAAAGGGGAAGAACTCGCAAACTCATAAATCTCAAATTAGTCTCTCTTATTATTAATCTAGGATATTTAGACCGTATCGTTTCACTATGCCTCACAGCCTATACACCTATGCGTTAGACTTTTTGTAGCCTCAAGCGAATGCTACAACACCGACGTTGCTTTTTGTAGCCTCAAGCGAATGCTACAACACCGACGTTACCACCCGCACATCAAATTCTCTATACCCCATAACTTGTACCAAACCTATACTCCTAAACCCATATAAATGAAAGGATGGGATGACTTAACACAAGGTTGGTACAAATTATGGAGTACAGAGGATCACATCCCTTACCACCCGTAACACAAGGATTCGAAATTGTGGTGTCGTCTTTGATACCAATTATTACAGGTCTTATAAAAGAGCCAATCTCAAAAATCAACTTATAAAGGATGATAGAACTAATAAGCCTATCAACTTCAGATCAGCCTCTCTGACAATTAGACTGTAACACTGAACCTATCAGACGCGTTTGAAATTCAATCAGGCTCGAATTGCCGCAAAACCCATGAAACATCAAAACCTTAAACTCAACCACCGCAACATCCATGAAACGCGTCTTAAATTCAGCCAATTTTGTATCCGCTAAAACCATTCATCCAGTATAAATATTTGGACCGCTGGAAGAAGATATTATTGAGGAACATTGAGATTCTTCCTTCACTGTCAACACCAATGAAAACATTTACCCAACAAATAAGCTCGTCTCAAGTCAGCAGAAATGCACACTGCATAGAAACAATAATTTGTGCACAAATAGATATCTTCATCGGTGAAGTTTATTTTCCATCTCCTCCGTCTCCCGGATGTGTATTCCGAGTTTAAGCACACAACTCCGTTCTGGCTGAGGAACACGCATGTTTCCCTGCATGCGTTATCAATATCTCTATGTAAAGACATCATCAAAGGTGTAATCCTCCAAACTATGCCAGGATTACATGTGCGTGTAATAACAATCAATGGCATGGAATGTGAGAGAAATGCAACTCATAAAATCCAAATTTCGAGTCATTCATCATAGAAAGACCTTTTCTTAGATGAATTGAGATCTAAAGTTACTTTGTTTTCAGTTTATGGGAACAGTACATTTGAGTAGTTCTGTGAAGAAAAGATGAATTGAGTACTTAGAATGGTAAGGTAATGCTCTCTTGCAATCGCAAAACATATACTGACCTTCAGTGTTCCTGGTGCCGTTTCTTCCATTTTTCCAGTAAAAAGGACACTCCCTCTTCAAGGGTAGCCTTTCTTTTGTCTTTGTAGTTCCACAACTCTGAGGTGATATACCTTCCACTAGGGTTGTATTCGTTTATCTCCACTAAAGCTGTTACCACAGCCTTATATACTTCATCACCCATCTCCTTCTTCAGATTCCTCAATCTTTCATCTCCTTCATCCAGAACTCTCTGGACAATAAAATGAAACTTAGCAAAATCCTTGTAATAGGAAGAGACAATCTAGGTTCCACACAGTTTTGGAAAGGACAGTAAGAGGAAAAAGACAAAGACACATTAGAACAAGTTACCAGTGCAATTACTAAGTTCTTCAATAAAGAAATACTGAGCCTGCCAAGTTTCTTCCCTGCATTAAAGACACATAAAGACACAGAAAAATATACGCAAACGGCATGCACTCCATAATCTAACAGGACAAATATCGTTGGTTGCATTTTCAACGGTATCCTTGACTTCATCCTGGTAATTATCAGAAGTTAAGTTACGCAATCACAACAGGCGCTGGGTTGAAACACTGGAATACAAAGCCAGCATTGGATTACTAATGGTAAGATATTTGCTTAAGGCGCACCTGATGTTCCCCCTTAACAAGTTTGACTCTGAAAGGATGCCAATCTGGATCTTTAAGATATTCAACCCACAATGAGCAAATATCTGAAGCTCTGTCTTCTGCTTCCTGCTCATGATACCTTTTCTTCAGAGCTTCAAGAAAAGGTTCCCCGTTCAGCTCTCCCATTCTTTTGATACCGATACGATCATTACTTGACATATCTTTCAACCCCTGTATCGTAGGTATACCATTAGTGTCAAGTTGTCAGGCAATGATAATAATGATTTAAGCTTCAAGTTCAAGTTTATGAAATAATGTTCATTTAAATAATAAGATTCTATATCTTTGTCAGATCATCAACAAAAATACTGTTGTAGAATGGCATTTTAAAATTAATGCTTAAAAATGATTATGAAATTTGAAAATGCAATATCTATCACAACATAATGAAAGAATGAAGTTAAATTAAAGAAAAAAGGGCAATTAGAAGTCACTAACATTGATTAGTTCTTTACGGGCCTCCTGTAGCTCATCATTGCTCTTACGCTCTTGTACAATAAGGTTTTGGTTTAGTGTTTCCAAGTCTTCAAGTTCTCCTTCCTTTTCTCGCAAATCCTTCATTATTGTGTCTATCTTGCTCAGAACATCCACATCACCATCCCCTCCCATGTGCTTCATGACATTTAATTTGCCTCTGAGCTGCTCAATTTCCAGCTCCAGTGCTTGTTTGGCATCCAATTGATTTTCCAATTGAATAATTTTATTGTGAAGCTCCTCTTTTTGCCTCTGAATAAAATTGAACAAATGTCATTTTTTGAAGTTTCACTCTGTTCCAAATTATCTAGAGCACGTGCAAACCTGTTGATCTTCAGCCAATTTCAAAACATCTTCATCAGCCTTCTGTTGCTCCAACGAAGCCATTTGAAGTGAGTTGTTTTCAATTGCATTCTAGCAAAAATGAAAACCATAATTTGCTGGTTAACTGAATGCCATACTATTTTAAGCCGATAATTAAAACCACGAATTCAGTTTACTGCTTGCACATACAATATAAAGAATAAAGAAGATTGACAAAGAGACTTTTGCTAATAAAAAACTAGACACTGTACCTTTTCAATCTCCTCGGATAGCAGTTTTCTGTCATTTTCATTTTTAGCTTCACGCTTTTCCAACTCTATACCGCGCTTCTCAAGCTCTTTCTTTTGTGATTCTAATTGTGACTTGAGCTTCTCATGGTCATTAGATATCTTTTGGAAATGTTCTCTTGCGCTCGTCTGGATTTTCCTAATCTCTGTAAATGAAAAGGTAGACTATAATCTTATTGCCAATACCAGCAAGTTATTGGAGGAAATTAGAGCAAGTAGTTACAAGGTCCAACAAATTTTTAACTTGTAAATGGAATGATTGGTAAGTTAGTTCACTCAAGCAATATCAAATGGAATTATGAAACTGTACTGCATATAAAAGTTAAAGCAAATTATACCTTCATTATAAGCTTGGAGAAGCCTTTCTTTCTCTCCCATCACCTTTTTGAGTGTGTCTGAAGTCTCATTACATTTTAATTCTATATCCTTCAAATGTCTATGCTTTATCTCGATAATGTTTGTAAGGTTGGATACAAGTTGGTCCTGCTTTCGAGCTTCTTCCTCCATGATTTCAGATATTGATTTAAGGTCGCCAATTTTGCGTAAATGCTCCCCGACAATATTTTTAGTGTTGTAATCATCAGACCGTGCCAACCAACAATAGACTCCTAACTTTTCCTCATCATTAGAAAACCATTCCTTTCTCCCATGACGATTTGCCTCATAATCCTTCTCAAATGATATGGCATTATGTAAACCAGGCCAATCTTTGTTGAATTCCACTACAGCACATCCAGAATGGCCTCGGTAGTTCCAAAGTGGATGAACACGTGTGGGATTGAACCCTCTGCTTATTAGCTCATCTCTAAACTTAGATCCACTAGCTCCCACATAACGTCCGTCATCTGTCCTTGTTGTTGGAATATTAACAACAATTCCTGTCCAAGGCCATACAAGCTTCTCATCACCACTGCAACTGCTAAGCGGATCACTCTCAACACCTGGCTTTGATGGTTTGCTTGAGGCTACATCCTTTTCCAAGTATTTAGCTAATGCCAGGTGGTTTGCCTTCTCCTTAGCTTTTCTTTTCTTCGAAGTACTCTTGCCCACACCAGATGCATGTTGAAGAAGTTCATTGTAGATGTAATCCCGCTTTCGTTTCTTGTTTTGGCAATAAGGACAAGTAAAAGTACCATCTGATGTTCTCACCTGCTGAGTTCCATTCAACAGTTCTTCATAACATTTATCTTCATAATCATTCATCTCAGAATCACTACCATCTGTGTCGCTATCTGACCCATAACCATTTGAGCTTTCCATTTCAATCTGCCAATAGGCTGCCTGAAATTGAATTAAGGGTTAAAACCAATTTCGAAAATCTAAACGAACATTGTTTTAATCACTGATAAGAGAAGAAAACAACATAAAACACATATGGTCAATGTACTTAAGAAAATGCAAGAAAGGAGTAGCAAGAAACATTTATCATATATGATACCTTGTCATTAGATACCTTCAAACTATTAATCACACATACAAAACCAATTCCTGCAACAAACTACTTTATCCACACTCAAGCCCTTTCAAGTTTCCTTTAGAAGCCAAAAGCTGCTTCTTTTTGCGGGTTAATGCGTGCACCCGTGTGGGTTGGAATAATGGCTGCTTCCTTTAGTCATAGTTCCAACTACAAACTATAGGAATCTGACATCAACCAGAAAACCAGAGAGAAATAAAAGAAAGCCCACTTAAAAGATTGAACAAGAAATGCAACGACCTTTCTTTCCACATTTCTCAACCAGAGTCAATCCAAGTTTGGCAAATAAAATTAAAATGGATATGCGAAACAAAACTGCAAAATAAATTCCCCACAAAACCATACAAGCCAAAGGGAATAAACACAGTAAGAACAGATGTTTTTGCGAAGCAAACTGAATACACACAGACCTGCGACCGTTTCAAATAAACAACAACAGTCGAAGTAGAACTAAGCTAAAACTAAACACAACAATGTAACGAGATCAGGCAAATTTCCAAACTGCTGACTTAAGAATTCGCACCATTAACATCAAATTCTTGAAACAGTTGCAGATTAGGCATGTAAAATCAGAAACTAAAGCATGCAAAATGTAGACGAACCCAGAAACCGAAACGAAAAACCAGAAATATCAGCTTTAACGCTAAGTAGATTCACTTCACCTAAGCTCTGTAAGATTCTGAGTGTTGAAAGTCCTTGAGCTTCAAATAATAAAGGTGGAAGAAGCACAAGGCTTCAATGGGTTTGGTCTCTGTAAAAATTAGGTTTCGTCACTCCGAGAAGACAACACGTGTATGGATGTGTTCGTCGATTACGATATCGACGTCGGAGAGTGGTTGTCACGCGCAATTTGTAAGATGAAATAATGTAGAACAATTCATTAGCTGGATTCTGGCTTACACCAAAAGGTCAACTATTTTTAAGATTTTTTATTTGATTTAAAATTTAATTAAATTCAAACTTAATTTTAAGAATTTAAATTTAATCGAATTTGTAATATTAAACATTATTTGTACAAATGATATATTATTAAATTTCATATGAGATTTAACCCTCTAAATCACATAATTATTATATGTTAGACGGTGCTTGTTAGGTTGAGATTTTAGAGGATGAATAAACAATTTTTTTCAATCACAAAAACTTTTTTTAAAATGAATGTTTGACTGTAAAATGAAAAACACTTTTTAGTAGATATAACTTTTTTGGCAACTAAAATTCAGCTTTTTAAGAAGATCAAATTTGGAGTTTCTAAAAAAAATACTTTTTCAAATTTTCAGATCAATTAATAAATCTATTTTTAGTCCATTTTGTCATTATGTTTTACACATAATTTCATAATATCTACAAACATATTTTCACGTTTGTTTTAAGATTTATTTGATTTTTTATTCTTTAATATTTATTTTATATTAATTTTACTTATGTTATAATCCATATAAAAGATTTGATTAGATATATTTTTATTTATATTTCATATGGTTTAAAATTATATAATAATTAATATATTGTGCTTTGCATATTGTTTAATATAGTTTAAATAATATTTATATGCATAAATAATTTTATTACAAAATAAAATATAGTTAAAATTAAAATATTTTTATTTTATGTTGTTAAATAATCTATTGTGTGAAACTCTTTCAAAAAGTTCTTTTTAAATAATAATCAAACAATAACCTGGTTTATTAGAAAAGTTTTTATAAAAAAGCTCTGCGATATAAGTGATTCAAATAAATATTTAGTTTATTATTAAAATTTATATAAAATTAATTTAAAACAACATATAAAGTAAAAGACATATAAATAAATATTTAGATGTTTGTTTGCTCTTTTTAAAATATATAGTGATAAGTTCAATTAGATTTGAATTTTATAAAATATAAAAGTTTTTTCTTTTGAATATAATTAATTAATATACTCTTATATCTTTAAAAATTAAAAATTTGTCAAAATTAGTTAAAGGTTCGCAAAATAGTTAATAATCATAATTAATGGTAATACATAGCTCATTAAGAAACTAGAGCATCACGCGCTTGAAAGGAATGTGAATTTAGGTTCTTCGTTGGATTTAACGGCCATTTTGCCTCGTTGGACGGTAATGCGGAGACAGAGCCCTCTGACTCCTCCCAAGTGGGCCCGCCATTGACTATCTTGAACTTGGCGTTGAGTCCCAAACCTGATCCAATTTCCCAACCGGGTCGAGAACGGAATCCTATTCTGGAACCGGACTTCGTTATCCTGCCATCCAAACAAGCGCCATCTCTTCAGTTCATACTTCATACACAGTCCATACAAAGCTCGTCCGCAGCTCTCTGAGAGTTCAAGCGCAAGACCCGACGATGTTCCCTCAATTCGGTGCGACGGCGGACACGCTGAGCAAGGCGTCGACGATCGTGTCTCGGATCGGCACCGACGCGCACTTGTACGACGATCCCGAGGACGTGAACATCGCGCCGTTGCTCGAGAGCAAGTTCGATTCCGAGAAGTGCGAGGCTCTAAAGCGCCTTCTCGCTCTTATCGCTCAGGGTTTTGATGTTTCCAACTTCTTCCCTCAGGTCCCCCTCATACTGAAATTCAAATTAGTTCTGAAAGCTATGGGAATTGAATTTTTGAAGTGAAAGACGAGATTAGCAAATTATGCGCTTTGTTTATGTTGCTGTTTGTTTGGTCGATCGCTTAGGAAAATGAGTGGAATTAGAAAGAAATGTACTAATTTGAACGTTTGATCGAATTCTGACTTAATTAGCTCAATGGTATGCGGAAGAGAGAACTTTAGCTAACTCGGGATGACTTGTACTCGGATTGATACATAATTTCTATATCGTGGAATAAAAAATTTGGCTCCATTTTATCAGGCTGTTATTAACTAAAGAACTGGGGATGATTATGATCTGAAATTGGTACTTCTTTGATAC
The DNA here is from genome assembly GCA_029891385.1 of Erythroxylum novogranatense. Taxonomy (NCBI): domain Eukaryota; kingdom Viridiplantae; phylum Streptophyta; class Magnoliopsida; order Malpighiales; family Erythroxylaceae; genus Erythroxylum; species Erythroxylum novogranatense. The sequence goes on from CM057230.1 coordinate 97,793,266, forward strand.
ATTACCTTAGTATTCAACGATATTACATAGCATCTCGTCTTGTTGGGCTATTTTACGATTTTGTTTTTTTCTCACCATTTCAACAAGGGGATTACAGGTGGTAAAGAATGTGGCATCTCAGTCATTGGAAGTAAAGAAGCTGGTTTACTTGTACCTTCTGCATTATGCTCAAAAGTATGTGACAGATTTTCAACTTCATTTTTTAGTTCTTTAAGTCAGATTGTCTGTCTTTGAACTAACATAATATATTAGTTCAGGGGGGTTTTGCTAGTTTCAGTGTACGTTAATGAGTTTCCTTTTATTTTCAATTTTTGGAAGTTTATGTAGACAACGTTGCATAAGTTATCATATGCAGAAGAGGGATAGACTTTTCATTTAGCCAGTTTCTGAGTTGGATAGTGTTGGGAACCATTTAAAACTGCGGACATAGCGGATTTATAGCAATCACTACGCATTTGTTTTAAAATTAGGTGGTTATACTTTGAATCCATCCAGGGATGAATATAAGATTTTTTTTTAATTGCTGTTAGCATTTATGGCTACATAGGGCTGATTTCACTCGGTCATGTGAGAAATAAGGGGAAAAAAATTGTTATTAACATACAAAACTTATTTTCATTAACATTTACTTTTGTCTTCCATTTTCAGGCGTCCAAATGAGGCATTGCTATCGATCAATTCTTTCCAGAAGGACTTGGGAGATTCAAATCCACTAGTAAGGGCATGGGCACTTCGCACCATGGCAGGGATTCGCCTCCATGAAATTGCTCCTATTGTTCTTGCGGCTGTGAGCAAGTGTGCCAGAGATCCATCTGCTTATGTCAGAAAATGTGCTGCCAATGCTCTTCCAAAGTTGCATGATTTGCGACTAGAGGAGCATTCCTCAACAATTGAAGAGGTCTGAAACTTCTTTCTAGGGGATTCTATTGTATATGCCTCTCTTTCCTTTTTCTTTTCACTCTTCAGTCCTGTCTATGAGAGTAAACAAGTTCAAAAGTATTTTTCATAGAAATTTTCTTGTTAAAGTTTCAGTTATATTGGATGATGGGATAGTTTTGTTTGTTATTGTTCTTATGCATACAAATACAAACAAAGAAGTCAAGGTTCAGATTCTATTGGAAATTTTATGATTGCCTGGCATATAGTTGATGGGCATTACTTGATAAGTGTAATGCAGAGTCCCATCTCAAATGGCATTTTAATACAGTAATGTGTATGGAGATAGGCATTTATCTGATTTATTGTCCTTGTGTTGTATTGTTTGATGTTTTTTGGGGTTTTTTTTTCTTGTTTACAGGATGTGATCAATTTTTTTTATTTTCAAATTATATTTAGGAGAGCAAATTTATTCATGAGCTAGGCGTTGGTGATTTAAATGTCTCATTCATCACATTCTTTAGATGCCTGCTCATTATATTTGCATTTGATTTGTTGATGTTCGTTTAACATGAAGTTTTACCATATCCTTTTCTTGCAGATGATTGGAATGTTGTTGTGTGACAAATCTTGTGGAGTTGTTGGAGCTGCTGCTTCAGCATTTACATCTGTTTGTTCAAATAATTATTCTTTGATTGGCAAGAACTATAGAAGGTTATGCGAGATTCTTCCTGATGTAGAAGAGTGGGGTCAGATATCGCTGATTGGAATCCTTTTACGTTATGTTATAGCACGGCATGGTCTAGTGAAAGAATCCATAATGTACTCTATACGTGGCGAAGAAAGTTGTTGGCCAAAAAAGGATGATTCAGATGTTGACTTTGCATTACTAAAGAACATTAGTGACATGACAGTGAATTATGATGTTGGATTGGCAAGTATGGTCTCCAGGTGCTATATTGAAGGTCCTGATGAATACCTGTCGTGGTTAAGTTCTAGTGGCAAGAGTTATGCTGAACAAAGTGGTGCAACATTTACTTCAGGAAGAAGTAACGATGATGTGAAGATTCTGCTTCAATGTACATCACCATTGTTATGGAGTAATAATAGTGCTGTAGTACTAGCTGCAGCTGGGGTTCACTGGATCATGGGACCAATGGAGAATGTTAAGAGAATTGTTAAGCCACTTCTCTTTCTGCTGAGATCATCCAGTGCTTCACAAAATGTGGTACTATATATTCGTGCAGTTGTCCTGTTTCCTGTGTATGTGGTAACTTTGTTCATTATTATCCATTTTTGTGAAACATCACTGCATGTAGATAATGCCTCTCTTGTGTAAATAATCGAGCTTCTTAACTCATTAAGACACTTATCGTCGTTTCAAACAGTTAATAATAGGGAACTGGGTTCATGTACCGATTACGGATGTATTGTTTAAGACTTGATAATTGGAGAACTGTCAACTTTTAGTAATGAGGAAAAGGAGACTCATTCCGCAAAAGGGATAAGAATATTGGAGCTGGTAACTGCTGAATGGGGGAAAAAAAGAAGTATTTAGAACTGTTTATGAACTTTTAGCGTCTTTAATTTCCTTGTGCAGGTCCTTTGCAACATTCAAGTGTTTGCCAAAGCAATACCTTTCCTCTTTGCTCCATATTTTGAGGAATTCTTCATAGTTTCTTCAGATTCATACGAAATAAAATCCTTGAAGCTTGAGATACTCTGTTCCATTGCTACAGATGCGTCGATTCCTTTAATATTTAAAGAGTTCCAGGTACCATGTTATGGCTTTCTTTGATGACTTTTTACCTCTCAGATCTAGAGTAATGATCATGTTTCTAAGTTATTCTTTTTTGTATTTAAACTCTATGCTTTCTTCCATCTTTAGTTTGTTGTGAGTTGAGTCAGAAAGAAGGCCACTTCAAAATTTCACCAATTGTCACCTTTTTCATTTTATGTTCTTTTGGGTATGATATGAATGATGGTTCAATCCTGTACCTTCTGCATAGATGGTTTCTTTTCTGTAACTGAAATGACTCGTCTCTTCTGCAATTTGTTTGTCATTTGTATGGATGTAAGATTCAAATCCTTGGATTGATGCTTATCTTATTAATTTTTTACTAGGATTATATTAGGGATCCAGACAGGAAATTTGCAGCACATGCTGTTGCTGCTATTGGTTTGTGTGCAGAGCGACTTCCAAAGATGGCTAATGTGTTCTTGGAAGGATTGTTGGCTCTTACTAGACAAGGTCTCTTTTTGGAATTAAAGTGTTCTTTGAGTAGAAAAAGGATATCTATTTCTTGTTTCCTGAATATAGCCTTGTTGCAGAAACCTTGACCAGTGACTTTGAGCATGGAGAAGGAGATGTTCTAGTTCAAGCAATAGCGTCCATCAAATCAATTGTAAATCAAGATCCACCTAGTCATGAAAAGGTATACTCATATTTTGAAGTTTTCCAAAGTTATGGACATTCGACATTTTAAGTTGATAAAATTTTGATTTTTGGATGTTTCAAGGGACTGCACATCAGTTAGGAATATGAAAGAAAATTAAAATACTTTTTTCCATAGTCCTTAAATGTAGTTGTTGTTGTTACAATCGTTTTTACCTAATCTTGTATTATTCATTCGATGTCTGCAGTAGTACTGAAAGCATAATTCGTTTTCTATTTTTAAAGGTTGTAATTCAGCTGGTTCGTAGTTTAGATGCTGTCAAGCTATCTGCAGCTCGTGCAACCATAATATGGATGATGGGTGAGTACAGCAACTTAGGGGAGATAATGCCAAGAATATTAACCACTGTTCTTAAGTTCCTTGCTTGGAGATTTACTTCAGAAGCATTGGAAACAAAGCTTCAGATTCTGAATACTACTATGAAGGTACAAGGGAGAAATTTCCAGTACTTTCCTGTGAATGTGGAATTTGCTCAGCTAGTTTTTGATGATTTAGATACGACCATGCCCTTTTTACCTAAGACATTCTACAGGTTTTGGCAGATTCAAAAGGCGAGGATCTATTGACATTGAGAAAAGTAGGCAGCTATGTGCTTGAATTGGCAGAGTGTGATATGAATTATGATATTCGTGACAGGGCTCGGTTTTTGAAGAACCTTCTGTCATTCAAATTGTATTCTCAAGGACCAGAGGAAAATGTAAATATCTCAAGTGGGAGGCTGCCACATGTGCTTGCAGAACATATTTTTCGTCAACAAACTTCACAATTGACAAGAGAGCCTGTTAACCATCGTTTCTATCTTCCTGGATCTCTTTCACAGATAGTACTTCATGCAGCTCCAGGATATGAACCTCTTCCAAAAGCTTGTAGCCTGCTACATGATGGCCAGTTGCAAAATGAGACGTGTGGTACAGATCTGTTGGGGGATGGAGCTGATGGTTCTGCCACATCGTCTGGGTCATTGGATGAGGAAAGTGTTACTTCTGATTATGGCTCAGAACAATCTAGCACAGTTTTAAGTGACAGTGGTAGCAGCGATGAGACTGGTTCTGTAAGCGAGGGTGACGATAATGCTGATCAGTTGATTCAGATATCAGATGCTGGTTATTCTCATAATAACAAGAGCATGGATCAAAGCTCTACTGCCATGGATTTGGGAGAATTGATGTCGAATAGAGCTCTAGAATCATGGTTGGATGAGCAACCTGGTTCATCAAATCAGGGTAAATCCGACCAAAATCTTTTCCTTGGATCTTCAGCCAGAATCTTCATTAAGGATATTGCGAGCCGACTTAAGCCTAAATGCTACAGTCTCCTTGATCCTGCAAATGGAAATGGCTTGAAAGTTGATTACTCATTTTCTTCCAAGAATTCAAGCATATCACCTAAATATGTAAGGATAGAAGTTACCTTCAAGAATTGCTCCACAGAGACTATTTCAGAAGTGAGTCTGATGGAGGATTCAAGCAAAGTTTCAGATTCTACTGAGAGGTATTCTCCTTTTTTTGTTGCGGAGCTAAAGTTTTGTTTTGCTACTTCAGTGTGGTGATCTAGTTGTGTAGATGCAATTAAAGTTCCATATATGTTTGTAAAATCAATGTTGATTGTGGCAGAATTTGAAGAATCAAGTGTTTATTTTTATTAAGATGTTGGGGTCCCATTTCCTCTTTATACCTAATCCAGGCATTGATGCATGTATTTATCATTCCTATTGAAAATCAGGATAATTATTCATGCCTTAAATATCCAGTCCTACTTGACACAATGCTTCTCATACTAGATAATAAAAAATTCTATACATACATTTAAGTGTAAAACTTAAATACTAGTGTTTAAGTGTTAACATCACCTTAATCATTAGTTGATAGAGGAATCCTTTTGGAGATAATATGACCTTGCTAGGTTTTCTGACTTAACAGTTCTAGTCTTGCCACTTAGTTATGTCTGCATTTGCAGCTCCTTGTCATCTCCTACTGATGTGTCAATGCTTGCGCCAATGGAAGAGATTACTTCTCTGGAGCCTGGTGAGACAACATATAGGCCTATACATGTTTGTTTCCATCATCATCTATTGCCTTTAAAGCTGGCCTTATACTATAACGGCAAGAAATATCCTGTTAAGTTGAAGCCTGATATTGGGTACTTTGTAAAACCGCTTCCTATGGGTGTTGAGGCCTTCATGGATAATGAAGCTCGTCTCCGAGGAATGTTCGAGTATGTCCGAAGGTCAGTCACCTTCTTCAGCCCTTCTTTTTGACAATGCATTTGTTTTCTTGAAGTTTATCCAATGAGGAAATTTTGAATATGGCTTAATACTTTGTTTTGACCTCACACATGCTTCCTGTATTGACATACATTGCAATTGCTTTTTAGACAAGATGCTTGCTATCAAGACTTTAAAGATATTGCAGGTGTTTTATATGGCAGTTTCTTTAATGATTATTAGTGTTTAATCCTTTTCATTTCACATTATGATTTTTAATCCTCATTTTTACTTGCTATTGTATGTAATGTTCTAAAGTGGATTGATCCCTATTTGTTTCTACCATTTTCTTTTCCATATGGGAGTACCAGTTGCACCTTCACCGATCATATTGAAGAGCTGAACAAGGACAGGAGTGATGTGTTGATGAAAGACAACTTTCTCTTGGTTTGTGAGAGCTTAGCACTAAAGATGCTTAGCAACGCAAATCTTTTTCTTGTATCTGTTGAATCTCCTATAGCTGCCAATCTTGATGATGCATCTGGTTTGTGCTTACGCTTCAGCTGTGAAATTCTTAGCAGCTCACTTCCAAGCTTAATTACTATTACGGCTGAAGGTAAATGCTCTGAAGCATTGAACTTGTCAGTAAAAGTCAACTGTGAGGAAACTGTATTTGGCTTAAATCTATTGAATAGGATTGTGAATTTCCTCACTTGACCCCTTTTATCTTATTTAGAGGTCGTGGTGTGAACTAGTGCCAGTTACTTCCTGTGAAGAAAACAGATTGAATATACGACGTTTAGACACATGCCATTGTGTCAGTGTGGCTGCATTTTTCACGATTAGCATGATAATTTGTAACATCTAATATGACCCTACTGAAAAATCTTTTTGTTGAGTCCTTTATTTGAGGGATGTTTTCTTGACATTTTCATAATGATTGCCTCTTTTGAGTTTCATACAAAAATTTCACTTTGTTATTGTATCAGAATTAGGTATGTAGAAATGACGTCATTACATCCTTGTGTCATCGGACTATTTTTCTAACACACTGTAATTTATTGAAATTACATTTTGGTGAGCGTTTTGATTTAATCAGTGGATGAACTGTTATGTCATATCAGATGGAAGGCTTACAAATATGTAGAATTTTCATTCCAGCATATCTAGGAACAATTTGCAGCTAAGAGTGCTATATTTAGTCTTACAATAATTGGCCCTTTTAAGAGATTTTGTGACCTGGTCAAATTTTTGCATGAAGAGAGGGCACTAGCAAAATTTAACTTGAAGACTTGATTATTTATCACTCACTCTCTCATGACAAGGACTCCATGCTTAGTAGTTGTAACTCTCTAAGAAAATTTTCTCAGCAAGCTATAGATATACCAAATTTGAAAAACAGAATTTTGAGTCAAAGCTTGTAGCTAGAAGATTAGACACTAGTGAGCTAGGAAATAATACTGAAATTGATTTAAATGCTGGGGCAATTATGATGTGTTTTTGGGGTCTCTTTCAGTTACTTGACGATGACTCAAAAAATGGTATTCCTTTTCATGGTATCAACAGCCCCCCAACATGTTGAAGAAATGCCTGATACATAAGAAAAGGTTATGAACCATCAGTTTCTCTTACTATACATGCATTACACTATCGTTGTAGGTATTAATCTAAAACATCAGCTTCTGCTTGTAGGCCAAGAATGTTTAGTTAAATGATTACTCTGGTCATAGAAGACGTGTTCATCCTTTGTTTTCCTGCTCCTGGTGAAGATTCTGTGAACCGATTAACTTCTAATGGATGTCTAGTTATCTGAATGAAATTCTTGTATGGCCCAATGCTCCTGATTGTGGCATATAAATCTGAAATTTAGTACTATAGGGGCTGAGATATGGCACGTCGAGATTACAATGGAGACATGGGTGCTTCACAGTTGAATGAGGTCCTTGATCTTTTCGAGTTCATGCAGGAAAGATTCAGCTTTGGAACTGAGGCTGATAATTCCCTGTCCTGATTCTCTATTTAGACGGAGAAACATGTCCATTAGGCGTCTGAGTAGTTCTTCTGAGAGTTCATTTGGTATCTCGCTGCAAAATTCCCTGTGAATATTTTGCTGTTCTTGTGTTCTCCCTGAATGCCTCCTTGAATTTTCTTCTGAGTGATAAAGATCAAAACATTGTAAGTAACTTTGTCCAATTTATGTTTTCTTTGTGGGAGTATAAATTCTTGGCAGGGATAGAAAAAGCTAAACATTTCTCCTGCAGAACCCACGGAGACTCGTCTAAGATGCACTTTCTCCTCTTTATACTCTTGAAAATTTTGTGTTCTAGATAGCTCACAGCAATCTTCACTCATAATCAATTTTCCTGGGGAAAATGGAGGTAGGTTATTGTGTTGCCTCAGCTTCCCTCTCTGCTGCTTCTTTACTGTCCACTCTTTATTCTGTTTCTTCTGCTCATACAAGTTCAGTTTCAATTCATCAACTTTTTTCTCTAGCCATGCAATCTCATCTCCCACCATTCTGATTTCAGCTAGAAGACCCTTAGCCTGAAACATAGATAATTGATGAATTCCTTCTTATTAGAATTAATCCAGTGAAGATATAACTATTCGTACTCAGTTTTGCATGCACTTACTTGAGGTGGAAAAAAAGAGGGCAGACATGGATTAGTTGGAATTGGCCCATGGAGAGCACTGTACAGAGCTTTCTTTATAGCCTTTTCCTTGTCTAACTCAGCTTCCAATTCCTCAACCTGTGAAAGATCAATCACTATAAAGTTCTTACATTCAGGGAATTATACACTATTATAACGGGCCTTACCTCCTTCTCCAAGTCCAGTCTTGTCTGCTTGTCATCGCCTGGTTGCATCAGATAATCTTCAAACTTCATTGTTCAAGCAATCAGGACAAGAAATAAAGAACCACTAGAGATTAGAAACTCACTTCCAATGCTAAATGCTAATGCATAATATAACACAAGAAGTGGGATTACTAAGAGAATCGTGAGTAGCATCAATGTTAGTTAGAATTAAAAAAAAACAAAGCAGAACTAAAACCGGAGACAGAATAGAAGAATTGTGGGACAGAAAAGATAAGCAAGAATATAAGGTGGACGAATCTTTTAGGTGAGGTAGGGGTTGCTCTTAAGTGAAGTGCGTGGCCTTCCCATGAATTTGTCACAGCTAACCATAAAATCGTCAAAGATATCAATAGACGTGAAGTCCATGAACAGTTTGAACTTTCAGACCTTTCCTTTGATGAAAGTAAACGAACTAACGTGAGTTTTAGGTTTCAGGTGTTAAATGGCTCTAAACTTGTATATTTTTCTTAATATTGGTGAATTCTTATTTTAGAAGTCTTTCGATTAATTATTATATTTTTTATATCGGTAGATTCTTATATCGGTCAAATTACCAAATAAATATATTTTGTTTATTTAATATTATTTATCAATTTAATAATTCAGAATTAAAAGAAAATTTCAAATGTGACCTCCACGTTTCATGTTAGTTGTCCATGTCAATATCAGGCCAATTGTTTGGTTAACATCTGTCACTAAACCATTTTTCAAAAAAAAAAAAAAGCATCTGCCACTAAACCATTGACTTTTGTCATATAAACTTATGGATTAGTTATATATAACTGAAATAGATAACATTAGAATTTAAAAGAAAATAAAAGGCAGATTATAACCCACTGGCTGATTAATTTTGGAAATATGTGATATAAATCTTTAATTGCTTATATTTCATGTTTTAAAATCGAACAAAAGTTAAATTAATAATATTAGAATTTTAAGATTTAAAAATTTATAGAATTTTAAGAATTAAACGATTTAGATTATGTTGGCAATTAGTGATTGTATTAGTTGTTAGTTGATAGTTGATTATATCAATTAATCTAACTAAAAGATTGCATTAGTTGTTTGTTATAAGTATTTGATAAAATTAGCTTTTAATATTAATTGTTTATGTATAAAATGACTTTTTAAAAATTTATAAATGTATGAATATTATATATCTTCGTATTTCGTTGAATATTATTAGTAAAGAATAATAAATTATTTAATGAATTAATAAATTAGAGTTATATAAAATTTTAATCTAATCAAAATTTAATATATTTTTGCTTATGATTTATAATTTTTGAATTATCAAAATAAATAACAATAGTTAAAATGTTTAAATTAACAAGGATATGGAAAAAATTTACAAATTAATTATTATTATTAATTGTTGGATGATGAATATAAGTAGGATTTGAATATGACAAGAAAGGAACAAGTAGTCTACATAACTTCCGAAACAAATGGTTGCAATGTGGTACACGAAACAAGAATTAACCGAGGGCACAATTGTCAGCCAAACAAATATTTAACAGTTGATAACACAAAATAAAATAATATTCCTCTTGAGCTTTTTAAAAATCAATTGATTGGATTCAATCAGTCACCTAATCAACTGATTACCAAACACTAAAGACAACTGATCAATAAAGTCAATCAGCTAAAATTATTCAATCAAATATTTTTTGACTGATCAACCAATAACTAAACGGGGTCTTAACTGGCATTAGGCTGTCATAAAATCGATTAAAAATTGGTTAAAGATTAAATAAAATAGAAGAATTTGAAAAAATAATTGAAAAATTATAAGTTCTCATCAAAAAATTAAAATTTAATTAAAAGAGATTATTAAAAATTAATTAGTTTATTTTAGTTTATAAAACCGATTAGTTTATGAAAAATAGTAAATTAAATAATGAATTGATTGATTTTTAATTATTAAACTATATAAAATTTAGAAATCAAACTTTATCAATTTAAAGTTTTCTTTGTTAAATTGGTTAAATTAGTTCAATTTTAAATCTTACAATAATCTAAAAGTACTTGTTTGATCGTGGAAAATCAAGTAATAGATAAACCTTTCTCTTAGTCTATATTTAGTTCAATCGAAAAAATAATAGTAATGAAAATGTAGAGTTAAAATGAATACAGTCATTAATTTATTATTAATTATCTTTTTTCAATGCCAATTTTACCATCTCAATTCTTATGTCTTCTTGTATGAATCCAACCCTTTACCTATAAATATGTGTTTTTGCTTTTACTTTCGCTTAGCCATGTTTCATTTCTCTAGTCTTGTCTCTCTCTTCTTTTTTCACACTTTACACTCTTATTCTTGTTAGAATTATAAATGATAAAGTTTATTGACATTTAAGTTAGTTATTACTTCTAAAGATGTATGTATTAAAATTCTTCATTATGATGAAATGAAATAAACTTTCTTCTCTCTCTATTTGATTTTCTGATATGGTATTAGAGCTAATCTCTTATGCTTCTCCAGTATTTTTGGAATCTCTCTAAAGTTTCCAATTCTTCTTCTTTTTTTTGCACCTGCAACAGAAACTTCACAGTTTCTTTACAATCTTTACTTCTTGTGTTCTTTGAATCTTGCTACTATGGCTACTTTCAATGCCTAAACAGCTAACAATCATCATTCTGGTTCAACGTTGAAATCAAAAGATAATCCCTCTAGTCCTTATTATCTTCATGTCAATGAAAATCCAACACTTGTTCTTGTTTCTTCGATTTTAACTAGACCTAATTACCACCAATGACAACGAGCCATAAAGATGTCATTGCTTTCCAAGAACAAACTTAGCTTTGTTGATGGATCAATTTTGCAGCCACTACACACCGATCCATTGTTTGTTCCTTGGGAAAGATGCAACAATCTGGTAATCTCCGAGCTTATCCATTCTGTTTCACCTTCCATTGCACAACCAATAACCTGGTTAGATCCAGCCTATGAAATATGGAATGATCTTGAAGCTAGATTTGCTTAAAGTAATTCCTTTCGTATATGTGATCTTCAACTTGAGATTTAAACCTGCCAACGAGGCGTTCTTTCTGTGCATGAATATTTTACTAAACTATAAATCTTGTGGAAGGAGTTACAAATCTTGCGTCCTCTCCCATCTTGTTCCTGTACTCCTCAGTGTTCTTGTGGACTGTCCAAGAATATTAAGAACTTTCATGAAATGATCAGGTCATGGTTTTCATTAAGGAATTAAATGAGAATTATTCGACTGTGAAGTCCTAGATATTGTTGATGGATCCTTTGCCTTCCTTGAATAAGGCATTCTCTTTGGTTATTCAACAAGAACGACCTTTGGTTTCTGATGTTAATACTTTAACTGTTAAAGGTGCCAATGCTTCTGTACCAAGAAAGAACTTTAGCAGCTTCACACCACCAATTTGCAATCACTATAGAAAGGAAGGTTATACTATTGACAGATTTTACAAGAAACATGGATATCCTCCCAACATGAAGAATTCTAAGAAATTTTCAAGTCGAGCATATGCTAATACTGTTGATATTGATTCTACTACTCCAACTGCTGATCATCATCCTTCTGAAAATACAGAGGATCAAGTTTCTAATTTTCATTTTACTAAAGATCAATATGATCAATTATTACAATTGCTTCAAGGTCTTTCCTCTGCCTCTCATCATGTCAATTTAGTGACTTTGTCGAATCCTATTCAGCCAAAGTCTACTTCAGGTTCGATTTCTTCGAATGGTGAGATAGTTTCTCTCATTTCTTTAAACATTTCTATTATCAATAATTTCCATTGCAATGAATGGATTGTTGATACTGGTGCTACAGATCATATAACATGTTCCTTAACTCTTTTTCATTCTTAAAAACTAGTTCATAATGTTTATGTAACTCTTCCTAACAAGTGCAAGGTTTGAGTTACACATGTAGGTACTGCTCATTTGAATAATTTTATGAAACTTTTCAATGTTTTATGCGGGCCTAAGTTTACTTTCAATCTTATATCTGTTAGTAAATTAGCTCATAATCTCTTTTGTTGCTTAATTGTTTCATCTTCTTATTGTATAATTCAGAGTATCCAGCCATGGAAGATGATTGAGGTTGTTAAGCATTCTCATGGATTGTACAAAAAAATCCAGTGTTGTTTTACCCGATTCACCTGTAGTAGTCGCTAATTCTGTCTTTTGTAATAAAAAGACTTCATTACTTTGGCATGCTAGGCTAGGCCATCTTCCTTTTTCTTGATTAAAATTGATAGTTCCTTCTGTTTCTCATAATGAACCTTGTGATAGTTGTCATATGTCAAGGCAAAACGCTTGCCCTTTCCTATCAGTACCTTTGTTAGTAATGTTGTGTTTGACATGATTCACATTGATATTTGGCGAGACAATTATGCTCCAACTTTTAAAGATCATCGATATTTTCTTACCCTTGTAGATGATTTTAGTAGATTTACTTGGATTTTTTTAATGAAACACAAATCTGACGCTATAAATCATGCAAAATTTTATTTTTATGTTTCTACTCAATTAAATGCCACTGTTAAATATATTCGAAGTGATAATGGACAAGAATTCAATGTTCCAACCTTTTATGACTTAAAAGGTATTATTCATCAAAGGTCTTGGATTAATATTCTTCAACAGAATAGTGTTGTGGAACTTAAACATCAATATATTCTAAATGTAGCAAGAGCTTTGTGTTTTCAAAGAAACTTACCTATTTACTTCTAGGGTGAGTGTGTATTGATGTCGTTTACTTGATTAATAGAATCCCCACCTCTGTTCTTCATAACATATCCCCTTTTGAAGCATTACACTCTAAAACGCCAATTTTTAATCATTTATGTATTTTTGGTTGTCTTGCTTTTGCTTCAAATCATTCCAACATTAAAAACAAATTTGATTCCTGAAACATCAAATTTGTTTTTGTGGTTTTTCTCCAGGTATTAAAGGTTTTAAACTATTTGATATTAACGCTCTAAAGATATTTATTTTCGGGATGTTTCTTTTTTAAACATATCTTTCCTTTTTCCACACTAACATCTGATATGCAGCTTTGATGGATCAAGCACTGATAACTTAATTCTACCTTCCTCTTCGGTTCAGTCATCATATGATAGCATTCCTCATGTTCCTGATGTATCCACATCACTAGTAACGGATGTCACCTTCTTCTTCTATTTCACCCAAGTCAGATGATCTTAATTCTACTGCTCAACCCGAAAATCAGCTTCACAATCAAGCTCACATTCAATAGTCACCAAATCAACTCTTAAGAAAAAGCATCAGAACGAAGTCCATGTCTCAATACCTAGCTGACTACCAGTGCATGGCTATTTGACGAACAAATCCTCATCACCTTTCTCATGTTTTTTCCTATTCTAAACTTACTCCTAAACATTATGCTTTTGCAGCTGCAATGGATCAGGACCATGAGCCTCATACTTATGAACAAGCAGTACATAATGATGCTTGGCGAAAAGCCATGCAAGCAGAATTAGATGCTCTATAGCAAAATCACACTTGAGAGCTTGTTGATTTACTACCAGGAAAGAAAGCGATCGGATGCAAGTGGGTCTTCAGAATTAAAAGAAAAGCTAATGGATCAATAGAATGTTATAAAGCTCGGCTAGTTGTTAAGGGTTACACTCAATGAGAAGGCGCTGATTTTTTGGACATTTTCAGTCTAGTAGCCAAAATGACAACAATCCGACTTCTACTTGCGTTAGCAGCAATCAAAGGGTGGTATCTTTATCAACTGAACATCAATAACGCTTTTCTCCATAGAGATCTCGATGAAGAAGTATACTTGCAACTTCCTAAGGGCTATGAAGGTAACCGAAACAAGGCGTGTCGCTTGGTTAAATCCATTCATGGCTTAAGAGAAGCTAGTCGTCAATGGAATGCAAAATTGACTTCAACCTTACTTCAATATGGGTTCACGCAAGCCACATCAGATCAGGCATTGCTTATAAAAAATGAACGTGATGGTTTCATGGCTCTTTTAGTGTATGTCGATGATGTCATTGTGGCTAGTGATAATATACAAGCAATCCGTAACATCAAACAATACCTATATGATGCATTTACTATTAAAGATCTTGATAAGCTCAAGTTTTTCCTTGGAATGGAAGTGGCAAGAACTAAGCACGACATCAATATTTGTCAAAAGAATTATACCCTTGATTTACTCAGAGTTACTCAATTTTTAGAGTCTAAACTAGTCTCCACACCAATCCTGCCAGAAACCAAACTGTCCAAAGATGGGGATATGCCATTGGCGGATGTTGCACCATATCGTATGTTAATCGGCAAGCTTTAGTACCTGACTACAAACCGGCCTGATATTTCATTTGTTGTTTAACAGTTAGCCAATTCCTTGATTCTCCTATGACGACTCACTTGGCTGCTGCTTATAGAGTTCTTTGATATTTAAAAGGTTCCGTTGGACATTCCTTCTGCTAGTGAACTTAAGCTCAAAGCTTTCTCTGATTCCAATTGAGGAACTTGTCCAGACATTAGGCGGTCTCTTATGGGATACTGTGTGTTTCTTGGTTTGTCTCTCATTACATTCAATCGTAGTTCTTGGAAAAACCAAGCTAAATGACAAAGTGCAATGGTTGCATTAATCGTTTAGTTCCAACACCAATATTCTCGACAATCAAGCTATATACTTGGCGAAAATCCTATTTTCATGAATGTAAAAAACACAATGACATCGATTGTCATATGGTTCGGGAAAACTTCAATTTGTTGTTATTATTTTACTTCATGTTTCTTCCAGGTGAGCTGCAGACGTTTCCCACTGTTCCAACACCAATATTCTGCGACAATCAATCTGCTATATAATTGGCGTAAAATCCTATTTTTCACGAATGTAAAAAACACATTGATATCGATTGTCATATGGTTCGGGAAAACTTCAATTTGTTGTTATTATTTTACTTCCTGTTTCTTCCAAAAGTCAGCTTGTTGATTGCTTCACTAAAGGACTTTCATCAACTATTTTTACATATTCGACTTTCATCAACTATTTTTACATATTCTTTTCGCAAGCTGGGAGTACATAACATATACTCACCAGTTTGGTTTAGAATTATATATGATAAAGTTAGTTGTTAGTTAAGTTAGTTGTTACTTCTAAAGATGTACTGTTTAAATATTCTTCATTCTGATGAAATGAAGCAAACTTTTTCTCTCTCTATTTGGTTTTCTGATAGTGATCTGATAATCGTATTCATCTCCTATCTCAATTATTCTTGTGTTCTGATTTGAGGAGTACTTGTGCTCAGTTGATTATGTGAATGCTGATTGCTGATTGGGAAAACTTAATCCTCCATCCGTCAGGAAAGAGCTGGTGACACAAACCACATGATGAATTTGAAGACCTTGGAGCAGGTATTTGAAGTTCATTTGATGTGAAACTGTACTAACCTTAGCCTCATTCGTGACATTTTGTGACTTAAAAAAGTAATCCTTAGGCAAATCAATGGTTTGTGAAGTGCAGCGTTTGATGATTATGAGTTTTTCAATAGAGTCAAGGACCAGGAAGATGATAATATTAAATGTAATGCCACCACGTAATAGATCGGTCAGGGGTGAGTTTGAACTGATTTTGTTTATAAGATTCACTTTGATCACTATACCCTCTTCCTGTATAAGTCACAATAATTACTCTTAGATGAATAGTTTAGATTGTCCAAGCCTGTTAGATTAAATCAATAGGATTACTAAGCTAGCTTAAGTGCAGATAAATGGTAGGCATATCTCAATTGGCTCATGTTTGTAGGCTTATTTCAATCCTGAGCAGGGACGGAGCCATGTTATGATAGCCCCCTCTTTCAAATATTTTTTTAAAATTACCTATATAATTAAAAAATTTTAAAATTATAAACATAAGTGGCCCCCTTTAAAAATATAAGTGTCCCCCTTAGATGTTAGCCTCCGGCCTCTCCTTAGAGTTGAGTCTGGCTCCGTCCCTAATCCTGAGGATATTGTTGTACATGTAAAAGTGCACTTCTTTTTCATTAACATTCAAGCAGACTTCAAGTTTCCAAGAAAATTTTATGTTCTAGGATCCAATGATTCTTTGTTTCAAAGACTCTGCTTTCTTTATTTTTCCAATTCATCGTACTGGGTTAAATGCATTTGTGGGTATAAGTTGGTAGGATATTATTGATCTATTATAGATAAGTAGTATTGACCGTCATATTTTAATATTCGAATCTAAAATTAAGCTGATTAAACCTATTCTAATTAAATTATTATAATTTTCAAACATAAATTTCAACTTCAAATTAAATTGAATCAAACTAAGTTGAAATAGGAGAATTTGAAATTGGGGGTAAGAAACAAAGCACTGCTTTAGGACATAACACTGAAGATTATAACACAAAAAAGAGGGAAATAATCCATATTTTAAGACAAAAAGTAAGAATATAATATCTCACATTACTAAGGATTAAGGAAAATTTTCTTCTTCCCCTCCTTATCCTGTTACAGGCCTAGCTTGGATAAAGGCAGCTTCCATCATCGCTCCTAGCTGTTGGGTCAAAGTTCTGTGCAATTGGATCAGTACAACCTTCAGGGACAGGAATATTAACTTGCTGTGCTGCTTGACCTGCGACAAGGATCAAAAAAGAGACATGCTTAGTTAAATTCTTGGGGTAATATACCGCACAGTATGATTTGATTTTTCTTTTCAACTTTACATTTTGAAATTTATCTCCTAATAATATCATTTAGTTATCATACAAGTCATTTTAATAATGAATAAATAAATACTTATAAAACCTTCAAATAAAATAATTATATAATATGAGATGCTTATCTAATAATAAGATAATATTTTAAAAGTTAAATATTTTTAAAAAATAAATAAAAAGATCAAATCATATGAGATTAGAATGTATTTAATTGTAATTTTTTAATTTTAATGATTGAATTTGGTATTAAAAAAAAAGAGGCTGACCTCTCGTCAAGGCCACTAGGATCAAAGGGATCTAACCGTAGAAAGTTCCACTCTTCATTGCATCTTCGTTGGCATCGCCAAGAGCAGCTTCAGACAAGTACTTATCAGCCAATTGGACTCTCTTAACATTCTCTTGTTCCTGAACAAGCATGTTCCCGTACTCAAGGAGCTTGGCAAGTGTCATCTTTGGCTGTTCGAACGTTGGGGGTCCTTCCTTTGAATTCACAAGCTTCTTACCGACAGTATCAACTCCAACTCCGCTAACCCACTTCCTTACTTCATCATCGTACACTCTTGCCCTAAGAGCACCAAAGAAATCTGCAATTTTGCAATACGCAACTCAGTCTCAAACATGCTAAAGCATAAAACATGAAACTGTTTGGCGTTGTAATAAGTAAGCCGGACAGACAAAATTATAACTCAATAAAATTAATAAATATAAATTTATACATTTAAATAATTATTCATGATTCTTTTAGGGTTAATAATAAGTTCGGCCAAGACTTAATTAAAAATGTTTTTAGCATGATTTAAAGTAACATAGTCGAGTTCGGACAACCTGAAATTCGAATAGGTCAAACCACTTTTGTCATGCTTACATGCTTTTAACATTGGGTTAATGTATATACTAATTAAGGAATTTCACTACGTAGATACCAAACTCACCAATGGATTGTCCTGGGAAGGTGTCGACAAGCTTTACAATATCCTCGAGAGGAACATTATCTGTTCTGAAAATACCTGTGCAGACTCCAATTCTATCGTCTCTGGTAGGAGCCCAGTAGAATTTCTCCATACGACCATCACGAATGAGAGGAGCGTACAATGTCGAGAAGTCGTTACCAGTGACGATGATCGGGACACGAGGATTCTCCTCTTTGTTGTACATACCAGGGAGTTGTACACATGTTGGGTTATCGGCGATGTTCATGAGAGTTGCGTTAACCATCTGGTTGTTCACAGTGTATTGTGTGGTTCCACCAAGTCTACCAGCTCCGGCATCAAGATCGTTGATGAAGAGAGCACACATTTTCCCTTTCCTGATAATGTCAGCTGCTTCACGGTACCTTTGCCTGATGAGCTTTGCCGGCTCACCGGCGTTTCCACTTTCCAATTCTCCAGCACTCATCATAATAGGACTGCACAAGAGAAAGAAAGATATAGAATATCTAACCTTGATTTCATTTTAAAGATAGTTGAGGACATGAAACTACTTGATTCCCATCTTGGCGAAGACGAGCTCGCACTGGAATGATTTTCCTTGACCTTTTCCTCCCCAGATACCCAAGATGAGAGGAACCTGTAAGGATCTTTCAGTTTAATCTTTCTTAAAAGACGAAACCAACAACAGGGTTTGATTCAGTCACTAGAGTTTTGAAGTGTAAACCTTGATGTTTGGAAGAGCCAAGAAGTTCTTGGTGATGTGGACGACGAGCTTGTCCATGAAAGCTGGAGCGATGTAGAAACCATCCACGCTGTTGTCCAAGTTGTACCTTAAAAACATACAAAAAGTCACCAGATTATTATAATAGTTCAGAATCAGAAGCTTTACTGAAACAAGTGCTAGAGTTACTTACTGACGGAGACCAGTACTGATGTACTCGTAGGAACTCATGACTGCATAGTGAGTTCCACTTTGCATGGGAGCTTGGAACAGAGTGTCCACCATACCCTTTCCTCTGGTGATATCTTGTTGGTCATCAGAGGTATCATAAGCGAGGCCTTTCCATTTGTCCTTTTCTGTCTGCTGCGTCTCATCAATCTCCTGCTTTTCAGCAACAACCTTGAAGCTCCCTGATGGTAATTTGGAGTTTGTGAACCTTGAGCTCACTTTCTTCAAGCTACTCCCCAAGAAAGCTGATGTTGGGACTGAGGATCCAGAGCTTGAACCATTCAAGGCCAGCTGCATCACAGTACAGGAAAGTGCTTACTTGTGCAAGAACCATTAGTGAAATTACAAAATATGAATATGGTCAGCGCACGTACCGGTGCTCTATTGATGACTCCGACGGTGGAGATGGTCGCAGCCATGATCTACCTAAGGTGTTTATGGAGGTAAAAGTTGCAGAGAGTGGAGAGACTTGCAAGCTTAATGCAGAGTGACCTTTGGGGAAGATAAGAGGGGACTTATAATATTGTGTTTTCGAGTGAACAGAAATTGATGTCATCGAGGATTGGCGTACAAGTTGCTAATGGCCGCACAATCAGGATTGGCCTGATGCCACGTGGCACAAGAACGTGAGCTTGCAGATCAAGTCCTCTATGGTCATTTGAGGTCAGCATTTAAGCTGTTCTCATTGCCACTTAAATTTTCTTCGCTTCATTGCCACAAAATTAAACAATAGACTTGGATATTTTGTGGGAGTTATCTTCTGTTTTAAAATTGTGATGATAGTCATTTGTTATCTTATATTCCTTTGTCTGATTCTTGACATTATTAAAGGTGAACAAACCGTTCTGGACCCACACGAACGCCTAAACTTTCTTGTGGCGAAGAAACCATTAACGGCAATTGCTAAATGCCTAAATGTGTTATGATTTACTATATAAGTGTAGGTGATGCATTTGGAATTAGAATCAGAACGAATCTCAATCTTTAAAGTTTGTATTTTTATGGTTCACCCTGCGTGTTCGGTCTAATTACTTCCGAAGCTTCCGACTTGAACCTATAATTTGATTAAATTCTCATGTTCAAACTGTGCTTAAATAAATATATTTTCTAATTTAGAAAATAATACTTTTTTTAAAAACTTTATTCTTTTAGTTGAGATTCAAGTTTGAGTTGGACAACTTAAATTAAAGTTCGATTTACCAAGTTATTACAAATTTAAATTAAATAAAGTACATTGTTTAATCTAAAAGTTAATAGATTTAAGCATATTTCGAATCAAAATTTTAAATCACTCTTATATTTAAAACAAATATTATAATTTAAACAATCTATTTTTATCATATCTAATTTTATAACAAGTATATGATAATTAATTATTTATTTATTTATTTTAATTAATTAAAATTAATTAATTAATTATATTGTAATTAATTAATTACAATATAATTAGTAATTAATAAATGAATTATATTTTAATTAATTATATTGTAACTAATTAATAATATTTTAATTACAAAATTTTAATTAATGAATAACTATGTTTTAATTACTTATATTGTAAATAATTAATTATATTTTCATTAACTAATTAATTATATTTTAATTAACTAATTAATTATATTTTGATTAATTAATTCATTATATTTTAATTAATTAATTAATTAAAATATTTTAATAAATACATAATAATAATATTTTAATTAATTGTATTGTAATTAATTAACTACAATATTTTAATTAATGAATGAATTATATTTTAATTAATTATATTGTAGCTAAATTAATTAAAATATTTTAATTAATTAATTATATTTTAATAAAAAATAATAATATTTTAATTAATATTAATTACAATATTTTAATTAATTAATGAATTATATTTTAATTAATTATATTATAGTTAAATTAATTACAATATTTTAATTAATTAATAGTTATATTTTAATTAATTATATTTTAATTAATTATAACAACTATTCCCTTACATAATAATGATATTCATTCCTCTATATTAAGAGGGAAACGAGGTATTACCCAAAATGAGTAATGAAAATAATACCTCTATAATAATACCTCCTTATTAAACTTAATTGTTCATTCCATACCCATTTTTTTTTTTGGTACCCATCAAACAAGCACTCCTTTAGGCTTTTGAATCCAACCCTTTGCCTATAAATATATGTTTGTATTTTCACTTTCCCTCCAATTTCTTTCGCTTTTACGCCCCATTTTAGCTCCTCCTGTCTTTCAATTTCGGCCCCTCTCTCTCTCTCACGTACTTAATTTTTTTGTTCTCCGATAACCGTCTCCGACCACGATCATTCTTTTGTTATGATTTTAGACGATTCGATGAAGAAAGTAAGATCTATCATTCCTGTATCTCTTTCTTGTTAGATCTTGATTGTTAATACCTTATGATGTGAGAAGCGATTGCAATAAAAAGTCTACAGAAAACTAGGAAGAGTAGAGAATCTTGAAATTGATGAATATTTTGATGCTTATTGTGATCTGATTTGAGAAGATTTGATGCCGAACGTAACATCTCTCGTTCCTTTCAACTATTCCTTGTTAAATCTCGATCGGTAATATCTTATAAGAAGCGAATGCAGCCAAAAATATTGCAAAAGATTTAGAAAGACAAGAGAATTTTGAAACTGACGAATGTCTTTTTCTTTTTCAAAATAAACGATGATAGATTTCTTATTTGAGAAGTTCTGATGAAGAACGTAATTAAGGTCTCTTTGTTATTTCACGGTTCTTTCTTTTAATCTATTTTTTGTTAGAACTTGAACGTCATATGTCATGATATGAAAAGTGATTGCAAAAAAAAAAAAAATTGTAGACAAGCGAAACAAAGAAATCAAAACAAGAGCAGATACTGAGAAGTGAGAACGGATGAAGGATCTTGAAACTGAACTAAGGCTTTCTTCTTCTCTCAATGTTTTGAGAGATGAAGTTTAGTCTCGTAGAGAGCTTCACGACTAGAAAATTGTCAAGTCGAAGATTTAATCTAATTTGTTATGGAATTTTGGATGGTTTAGTTGCTTGTTTTGATTCTCTGATTCATTATGCAGGGTTTTAGTGTTCACAATAGATGATGGCATTATGTGCGGTAACAGTAGCTGAGACATGTCTAAGGTATGTAACAAAATTCAGATCACAGTTTCTCTACATTATTTATAACATTTATTTCTTTATTTTGAAAATCAAATCGTACTTAATTTTTTACCGCAGAATTCTAAAAACTGTAAAAACACGATATGCATTTTTTACTTTTGATTGATTTTGTTATTGTTCATTCTACTTTGTTTTTATGTCTCACTGCCTTAATTTAACAACTCTAGTTATTTGAAGCACTATGATAACTTTTCTTTAAGAATTATGATTATTAACTTTAATCAAACTTGTCTTCGCCATCTCAATTTCCCTCCATCGTCACTTTCCTTCGCGCGTTATCTCTTCCAGTTCTTTCCATTTTCCTATTTGTACTTTCTATCCTTTCTTACTCAACGTTTCTCCTTTGCCCTTGATTGACGAGTAATACTTTTACTCCCACTTCTTGAATAATATTTACGTTTGTTTGTATAAATCCGGGTACTGTTTGGTCCAACTGTAGTTAGCGATTGCTCGGGAGACTTTGAAAAGAAAATAAACTGGATAAGGGCATTAAGCTCCATAGAGAATCTCTCAATAATAAACTTAAAATATGATTGGTGGCGAGAATTTTTATGTAGAACATCACTCCGTGTAAACACTACGATACTCCTATGCGTCTTGTGGTACGGGTCAGAAGTTGCCAAAACATGATTCGACTTTACCGTTAGACAGACATTATATCTAACAGCTCTAAGTTGAAGAAACACAGAACGTCAGATCGTGTAATAAGCACTTGAACACTAATAAGTTATTCTTGTGGGTCTTCTTGGGCCGGTCGGAAGTGCGGAATATGATTTGCGTATATGTGTTCCGTCGGTAACGTTACACAAGCATATCTAACTGCCCTAAAGTGAAGCAATAGAAAAGTGGCTATGTTAATGAAATCAGTGATTAAAAATCTTCCTATGATGTTTTAGAAAAAGTTACAAAAACTATTTTCAATCGTTTTCTTAGGGGTCATTCAATTACTTTTTAAAGTGTAAAGCCTTTCAATAACACAAGACTTAACTCTTAAAAAACACAAATTGAATAAAAGCAAAAGTTTGTTTAGTTTTTACTATTGTACTGATTAAACTTTTATTATTGATAGTAAATAAATAATAAGTAAAAGTAAAGGATAAATTAGTTTTATTATTTTATTGAGTAATTAACTTTATTTTAATATTTTATAAGAAGCTACTATAAGTTATTAACTTATATATAAGTATTTTATTAATTAAATATAATAAGGACAAACTATACTGTAAAAGATTTTGAGTTTTGTGAGAGTTAAGAAAGGGTTATCAATTATATATGATTTAATTCAAATAATGGTTATTAATTCAATTTTGTGAATATCAAGAATTTTGCAAGAGTCGGAAGAAGATCATCAATTATATATAATTTAAGTCGGATAATGGTCATTAATTTAGTTTTGTGACTGTCGAGTGAAGGTCATCACTTATATACACTTTAAGATAAAAAATAGTCATTAATTATATGTAGTTTTATGTTTAATTTTCACAATTATCTTAATTATAGTGTAAATTAAGTGTTTTTAATATATATAAAGAAAAAATTTCATTTATTAATATCCATAACAATATTATATTTGTAACCGTACATAAAATTCGAAAAACAAGATTATATGAAATATAATATATATAACACTAATCAGTCGTCATTGACGCCGTCGTAAGCCCACCGGTGTTCCTCTCTGATCTGAGCTTCTTCTTCCGGAGTGAAGTCATTGACGATCCCAAAGTACTCCCTCACATATTCCACACTTTTGTTCTCGATGTGTTTTGCTATAGTGGTGCACACAGCATCAAACATAGCAGGAGCATTCAAGTAGTTGACGGCCATTACCAACCCCTTCAACTCTATCTTGTCGATCTGCTCCAAGAACTGTTTTTCGAATTCTTTCAGCTTCTCCTCGAAACCACCCTCTTCATGTTTCTCTTCCAATTCAACGTAGGTCTTGTAATACTCGATGATCATGGCCACATATTTGGCCTCAACAACGAATAGTGAAACCACCTTATCGCTTGATCCTTCACAATCTTCTAACACCGACTTGACTATCTGAAGATGGCAAGCCACAGCCATGTCCACCTCAAAACACTCTCCCTCGGACGATTTTAGGATGACCTTGTCGTCTGTGGAAGCCATTGTTGTGTAGCTGGAGCTTTGTTAACACTTGAAGCTTTTCTGTGTTGTTAGAGAAGAGAGTGAAACAACTTTGGAGAGTGTTGGAAGGAGGAAGCTTATTTATAGAGAAGTTTTCTTGTCTTTGAAAATTACTTTTCCTAATTGATATCGGAATACTAATTTGGGTTTAAAACTTTTTACTAATCCAACTCAAATTCAAATAGAGAAATTTTCTTGTCTTCAAGACTACTTTTCTTAATTGGTAATGGAATACTACTTTAATAAATTTCGAGTTAAGAAATATCTTAACACTTTAAGTTTCATGTTAAGAATAGTCAAAATTTATTTTTAAAAAGTACTTTCTTTTGCGTATATTATATTCACTTAAATTTGAGTTGAATTAGTAAAAGTTTTAAACCCAAATTAGTATTCCATTACCAATTAGGAAATGTAGTCTTAAAAACAGAAAAAAAACCTCTCTATTTGAATTTGAATCAGATTAGTAAATTTTTAAACAAATTAGTATTTTACACTATAGTTTGTCCTTATTATATTTATATCAGCCGCGAGTCATTCATGCTAAATGATGCTTCAGATCCCAAATTTGTTTAATTCCAAGTTTGAAATATTATTTTCAAATTTGATTTCAAAACGACAATAACAGCAAATAAGAGAAGAAATTTGAAATAAATTTATAAATATCATGTAAAAGTTTTAAGATTCAACTTAATACTAAAACAATCGTTTATATTTGAATTTTTCTTAAAACCACGTCAATCGTAATATGACGAGTAACATAGACAGAAAGTTTATCAATTTGAGGCTATGTAAATGAAATTTTATAAAGTAGAAAATTTATTTAAATATTCTTGCAGATAAAATAGATTTTGATGAATAAACTTAGTATTGATAAATAATTTCAATCACAATTCGAAAACTACTGCAATTTATTTTAATATGCATAATTACGTATTTATCAACATTAAGCTTATCTTGTTTAATCAACTATTCTATCAAAACATTGATCTTTTTAACAAAAAGTCTAAAAATCAAATGCTTTATACAAGTAAGAAAAATAAGTTAATAAAATTTTGTAAAGCAAATGTAATTCCTTGCCACAATATATGAAAAGGTCAAATCATAATTTGTAACAAGATTGATTATAGAAAACAATAAACTATCATAATTCTGAGAAGAATAAATATGAAAGGCCAATTAATTTTTCAAGGTGACGGTTGTAAATTACATATAAATTGGGTTTAATAGAACTTTTAAATTAGATCTTTAGATTTTAGCTTAACTTTAAAATTTGAACTTAATTCTTGAGTTAGTTCTTAAAATCAAATTCTTTAACAATAAATTCAAACAAAAGTTTTCTGGTTTTATTTCCATTTCTATATTACAGTTTTTAAATATATTTAAATTACAAAATGATATTTATAGGCTAATATTTATTAGTTAATATGTACATCAATTATAAAATTAATGGTATTATTTACTAATTATAAAATATATAGTTATTTTAATTTAAAATATATGAATTAAGTAATTATTAGTTTTAAATTAATTTTTTCTCAAAAGAGTTTTTTTAATCTTACCTAAAATATCAAATAAATTTTTACAATACAGGCTGACAAAATGATAACATTTATATTTGTTTACTTCTATTTCTATTTTGAAGTATTATTAATATTTTATATATGGTTTGATGTTCTATTCAATACTTTTTTTAATTGTTATAAAAATTTAAAAATCCTTATAATTTTTAACAATAGAAAAATGTTAACACCAATTATAAATCTTATTCACTAAAAACATGTATGCGGTGTTATTATAAATATATATGATACGACGAACCAAGTTACCAAATTCAAAGTTTTCTTTATTTTTGTTGCAGCGAAAAACAAGTTCGTGAGTTCAGCAAGTACCAACAGCCAACCTCCTCTGCGTTCAAGAGTACCTTGCAAATGCTTCGTCGGGCTGGGGTGTGAGGGGCCCTTTGGATTGGGGATTTAACCTTTTGCGACAAGAGCACCTTGCAAAAGAACTTCAAGTGGTTTTGTTGTGAAAAAGAATGAACACGTGCTTGTAAACGAAAGCTTTTCTTCTACAACGGACTTGCAGGTTCGTGTAAAAATTTCAAGTAGTTTTATTATGAAAAAGAATGAACACGAAAGGTTTTCTTCTACATCGGACCTGCAGGTTCATGTATGAGCTAACTCGTTCTAAACCATATCTAAAGCATACGTTCTAATTTACATCGAAGACTTGCATGAATAAACCTGCCTAAAAGGGGGAAAATGGTATGAGAAAAAGTCATATCAAAATGTGTGAAGATATCTTTTTTATGTTGTGCTGAAAGTGTGCATGTTTTTCATTCCAAATTGGAACTAAACTTAGGCGTTTTAGCTTCAAATCTATGGAATGAATAAGCGAAAAACTTGGAATAAATAAATTATATTAACAACAAATGCTTGATTAATAATGCAAAACAGCCAGCAAGACTAACTAGGTAGATGTGATAAACTATTATGACAAATAAGGAAATGAATTTACAAGTAATTTCAGTGATAACTGCAATCGTAGCATTAAAGACATGTTATCTAAAGTTAATTTATAGAAAATTAGTGCATAGCATTTCAAGATGCAACGCAATTTAACTTAATTAAGCTGTATAATAACTCAATGAATAAGTGAGAAAATAAAACTTTTAAAATATAAGAGAATAAATTGAATACGAACTTTTATATTTTCAAAGATTGTTCAATAAATATAAATGTTAATCATCCAAAGACTAAAATATGTAATTACATGTGAGTAATCTATGCTTGGTGCGATGTAAAATGAAGTCAAAAAATCACAGCTGGGAAATAAAATGCATATCTGACATCTGAATAGAAAAGATGCCAATGAATTGTTAGATGACGAGTAATGTGATAAAATAATGAGATTTTACGAAGACAATATATTTCTTCACATATGTTAATGGAAAGAAATATCATAACCGTTTTAAAATATATATAATCATTTTAAAAGACCTCACATTTCTTTATAAGTGTTAGTGGTAAAAAGTTATTTTCATTTTGAATATGACAAACGGATGTGGTCAAAAATATAACTTTAAAAGTAAAGTCGTTTACCAAAACCTTATATTTTCTCATATTATGATAACGGTAAAAAATTGTAATCACTTCTTAGGAAAAATCATTTTAAAAGTCCTTGTACTTCATATGTGTTAATGGTAAAACTATATATATAATCATTTTAAATGACATCTTTATTCCCATCTTTTAACTGGTTTAAATATGGTTCAAATTGCCAAAGCTAAAACGCAACAGAAAATAAGGTAGAGCAATAGATAAATATGATTGGGTAAAATACAAAACAAAATAATGTATTCAAACTTAAATCCTGACTGCTGCTGGAAATTAAATCTGATAGCGTATTAGCTTCAATCGAATAAGCAAATAAATGGTCAAGTTAAGCAAAGAAACGCAATTAAAGATGAAAAGTAGCCAACAAAATTACTTAGACGTGATGTCAGAAAATCCATATCTCATCAACCGTAGGTCCATAAAAAATCATGTGCCCATCAATAATAATTCTTTCAACTACATGGTTCCCCGATTTATTGGTGCTGTATATGTTAAAAAGCTGAACTCAACATGGAGCACTTATATGCCAATCTTTCAAAAGGCCAATGCAAGAGCAAAACCATCAATCTCAGTGCACCAAAAAATGCAGGCACTTAATCAATTTCTTGCATTTGCTTATACACCTCAAATCTTCTGTCCACTTTATCCTGTCCTACCCTGTCCATTTGCATCTGAGCCATCCACTCATGTGGGATCCACATGAATGGATGGCTCAGATACAAATGGACAGAATAGGACAGGATAAAGTGGACAGGGGATCAGCCCTCTTGCTTATTATTAGCAACTCAAAGTAGAAGAATTTGGTCTTACGAGAAAATATGTTCTCTTATTGAATAAGCTGAAATTTACTTGGCTATATATACTACCTGATTTACTAACCCACGTTCTAACGTGGCTAACAACAAAGATAACAAACTCATCCCAAATAATAGGGATTACTTTAACAAACAAAGCAACAGAAAAGACTCTTAAGACTCGTTCAGCAGCATAACAGCAACATAACAAGTCAACATATCCTCCCCTAAACTGAATATTAACAACATTCAGTTTATGACTGGACCTGCGCAAATTCCTAACATGCCTCGTAGCTTTAAGGCGGTCAAGCTTCAACGGTTTAGTCATGATGTCGGCAACTTGTTCTTGAGTCCCACAATGAATAAGTTCTATAACGCCATCTTGATGAAGCTCACAAGGAAATGGAATCGACATCTATATGCTTGCTCCGACCATGCAGTATCGGATTTTGGAAAGTTTAATAGCTGAACTACTGTCACAAAATACCTTAGTACACTCACTTTGATTATACTTGAAACTCGTCAAAATTCTTCTTGTCCAAATCACTTGACAGGCACATGAAGCGGCAGCAACAAATTCAGCTTCTGTGGTGGACAAAGTGACGATTGGTTGTTTTTTTGAAGACCAAGAAACTGCTCCCGAACTTAACAAGAAAACATAGCCTGAGGTGCTTCGTCTGTCATCCAAGTCACCAGCATAGTCACTATCTGTGTAAACAACCAGCCTTCCATCTCCTCCCCTCTTATAAAATATCCCAAGCTCCAAAGTACCTTTGAGATACCCATGATACTCGTTTAGTCACCGCCAATGTAATTACGTAGGACAATCCATATACCGCTCAAAAGATTTACTACAAACATAATATCACTCGTGTAGCAATAAGATATGATGGGCTCCCAATTAATTGCGGTAGATAGTCTATCCACTCTTGTCCCATTCGCATCTTTCATTAGTTTGCAACTGGAACAATTGGACTAAGAACTGGATTGCACTTATCCATATCAAATCTTTTGAGTACATCTTGTATATACTTCGTTGACAAAGAAAAATACCTTCGGGTGTTGTATAACTTCAATGCCAAGAAAGAACCTCATTTGGCCAAGATCGTCATGTCGAACTCGTGCATCATGGATTGTTTAAATTCAAGAAGCGTATGTTGAGCATTACCGTGAAGATTAAGTCGTCAACGAAAGACAAACAAATAAAATTGTATCCCTTCTCCAATTTTATGAACAAAGTATGCTCGTATGGACACTTCTCAAATCCTTGCTGAACAAAATATGACTCAATGCGAGTGTACCAAGCACGTGGAGCTTGCTTTAGTCCGTATAAAGCTTTCTTCAACCGATACACTTTGTGTTTAGCATCTTTTCGTTCATAACCTGGAGGTTGTTCAACAAAGACTTCTTCATTAAGTTCTCCATGAAGAAACGCGGATTTCACATCGAGTTGAAAAATTGACCAGTTTTTTTGTGCTGCAAGAGAGACCACAAGTCGAATCGTCTCTAATCGTGCCACTGGTGCAAACACCTCAGTATAATCGACACCATATTCTTGAGTGTATCCTTTCGCAACTAAACGGGCCTTGTGCTTCTCCACCTCTCCTTTTTCATTAAGTTTCGTCTTATAGACCCATTTGACACCAACCTTTTTTGCACCTGCAGGTAAATTAGTTAATTCCCAGGTATCATTCTTTTCTATTGACGCAATCTCCACATCCATTCTTGCTTTCCATTTGGGATCATGGACAGACTGCTTTCGAATAAAATGGGATCGATTCAAAGAAACATGACCGGATGATGCATCTCTTGACTTCAGATAAACCTTCACCGCTAACATAGTCCTCCATCCAAGTTGGTTGCTTCACCGGTCGTTGTAGGATAATGAGAGACTCACTAGGATTCAATGGAGTTGAATTATGTGCATCACAAGTAGTCGTAGTCGTTGCACCATCAGCTCCATCTTCATTTTCTCTAACACCAACATCAGCTCCATCTTCATTTGCTCTAACACCGTTGGTTGCATCATTAGTTCCATTGTCATTTTCTCCATCACCATCGGCAGTAGCTAGTTGATTGTCATTCAAAACTCCAACATGATCACTCCAATCTAAATCAGTCAAAATATCAGTTTCATACCTCTTATCCCAATCCCAGTTAGTATCTTCTTCAAACACAACATCTCGACTAATCAGAATTTTATGAGATATGGGATCGTATAAGCGATACGCTTTGGATTCTTCACAGGTACCAAGGAAAACACAGCGTTTACTTTTATCCTCCAATTTTGTCCTTTTGCAATCAGGAACATGAACATGACATACACACCCAAAAACCTTGAAATGAACTACAGATGGTTTCAAACCACTCCAAGCCTCTTCTGGAGTAATATTTTTTACGGCAAGTGTGGGACTTCGATTGAGAATATGTGCTGTCCAATTCACTGCTTCAGGCCAGAAAGTTTTAGGCATTTTTGCACCAGAGAGCATGCTACGCACCATGTTCATGATAGTGCGATTTTTGCGTTCCGCAACTCCGTTTTGTTGAGGGGTGTATGCAGTTGTAAGTTGTCTCCGAATACCATGCTCACTGCAATAGTTATTAAATGCAAGTGAAGTGAACTCACCACCACGGTCAGTACGAAGGCATTTGATGTTCTCACCGGTTTCCTTTTAAGCCTGAAGCCTTATATTTCTTGAATGTAATAACGCCTCGACTTTTTCAACCAAGAAATAAACCAGATTTTACGACTAAAATCATCAATAAACCGATTATGTACCTTTTTCACCATTGGATGTGGGAGAGATTGGTCGCATATGTCAAGATGCACTAGCTCAAGAATCTTAGAGGCTCGCCACATGCTTTTCTTTGGAAAAGAATTTCGTTGTTGTTTCCCTACCAAGCAATCTGTACATACAATGGAAATAGTGTCCATCGTAGGCGGTCCATCCACCATCCCTTTTGTTGAAGAATTTGCATTCCACTAGAACTCGGATGACCATATCTACGATGCCAAAGTTGAGTGGATTCTCGATTAAAGAATCAAGCAAACGTCCTCTTTCAAGGCGGTCGGTGATCAACTTAAACATCTGTTTGAAGACATGTTAACCTCTAAGATCAACCCCTTATCCGGATGATAAACTTTACATGTACCTTGTTGAATAAGTATTGCAAGACCCTTCTCCCTTGGTGACCAATGCTAATAAGATTGTTCTTTAGACCGGGGACATGAAACACATTTGTACTTGATATGAACAACTCCATTGATAAGTATTCGTACATTACCTTTGCCAATTACATTCATCTTTGAAGCCATCTCCCGACTTCACTATTTCTCCAAATCATCATCAAAAGAAGAAAGAACTCTTTCTTACCACATGTGATTCTTTGCTCTGAATCCGAAACCATAACTCCTCTTTATTGGCTTCCAAAGTCGCCGATCCTTCACATATGCCATCAATAACATCTCCTCATTACCTTCCGCATAATTAGCTCTTGTTGTCGTTGCCTTCAATGGACATTCATACTGAAAATGGCCAAGCCTATGACAATTATAACATTCAACGGTGGATTTGTCAAAGCTACGCCTACCACCACCTCTCATGAACGACCAAAGCCACCACGACTCAGACCTCGATTTCGATGAATCACCAAAGTCACCCTTAAAGCTTTTAAATGTAGAGCGAGTCTGCATACGTTGTTCATGTACCAAGAGACTACTTTGCAATTCATCGATGGAGAGCATATCAATATCTTTTGATTCTTCAATAGAACAGACAACATAGGCAAATTCTGGTGTCATTGACCGAAGAATCTTCTCTACCACAGCAACATCAGACAAGGTATCACCATGGATTCGCATTTTGTTGACTATGGCTAGAGTTCTTGAAAAATACCCATCAACCGATTCTCCTGATTTCATCTGTAAAGTTTCAAACTCTTTGCGAAGAGCTTGAAGCTGCTGGCGTTTAATCCTTGCAGTGCCCTTATATTTTTTCTTCATGGAGTCCCATATTTGTTTAGAAGTATCTTTCTCAAGAATTGTTTCAAGAATGGCACGGTCAATGGCTTGAAACAAGTAGTTCTTTGCTTTGAGATCCTTCAGTCGCATGTCATCCAGCGTTTTCTTTGAGCTTCGATCAAGACTTCTCCATTGTTGGTTCACCAACACCGGTATCCTAACGATCCAATACTCCTTGGACCGGAGAAAATTCTCCATCAACATACTCCAATGATCATAGTGACCATCGAAACGAGGAATAGCAGGTTGTACATAAGTGGTGTCAGAAGCCATTTTAAGAACCTGGGTCCGGCTCTGATACCAAATATTAGCAACTCACAGTGGAAGAATTTGGTCTTACGAGAAAATATGTTCTCTTATTGAATAAGCTGAAATTTACTTGGCTATATATACTACCTGATTTACTAACCCACGTTCTAACGTGGCTAACAACAAAGATAACAAACTCATCCCAAATAATAGGGATTACTTTAACAAACAAAGCAACAGAAAAGACTCTTAAGACTCGTTCAGCAGCATAACGTTCAGCAGCATAACAGCAACATAACAAGTCAACACTTATAAGGGTCTTTGGGAGCACGCAAGCAATGAAAAAGCAGTGGATATAGTACAAAACTTCCCACGAAGTCTAAGACACATATATCTTAGCACAAAACCATCTCATCTTCTGGTAGAGTTCTTATTTTGTTATTAACTTTCTGTTGTCAGGAAGTGCGACGTGTAACACCTATAGTGATTTGTAAACAAAGTAAAAATCGCGTAACGACCCACTTGCATTACTAATGGCCTGATTACCAGTTATTTACGCTCTTTCATTTCAGATTCCGATTATACTAAAGAAATTTGCAGTAATTTATTCCATCTGGGCATAAAAAGAAGAATCATGCATCAATTTAAATTACCGTTCTTCAGTTTTCATTGCATCATCTCCGACAATTAGTAATCGTTGAACAGAAAGAGAATCGTCGTTGAGGTTTCTATAACAGAGCGAGGGAAAGATTTTAGAGAGGTCTAGGATGAGAGTGTGATTCTACAAAATCAAAGGTGAAAAATCGAAAAGAAAACACTCAAACTAACAATCACGGAGCTCGTCTACTTACACTATTCACCGTCTGATTCTCATTTCTTCTTATTCCTTCGATTTAAGATCCTGATTAAATAAAAAAATGAACAGATAGAAGATCTAGAATGAGAATATGATACTACAAACTTAAAGGTAAGATCGAAACGGGAACACCAAAAATAACCATAACAGAGCGGCTCTACTTACACTATTAACAGTCTCATTCTCATTTCTTCCATTTTAGATCCTGATTAAATAATATGATGAACTGAGGGAGAGATTTAGCATGAGAATATGATACTACAAACGTAAAGGCGAAAGATCGAAGCGCAAACACTCAAAATAACAATAACGGAGTTATCTACTTACACTACTCAACGTCTGACTCTCTGTTCTTCACCTTCCTTTAATTTCAGATCCTGATTAAATAATACGGTAGAAAATTGCAGCGATTAATTTCTTCTGCGCTTAAAGAGAACAATTACGCAGCGATTTTACTAACCGTGCTTGGATCTGATTCCAATTTCTTCATCTTCCTCCATTTAGTAACGGTTGACCAGATAGAGAGGCGTCGACAATGTTTCTAGATGAGAGAGAGAGATTTTAGAGTGATCTACAGTTAGAAGTACGTCAAAAGGAATGAAGAATAACCAAGCCATTCCACTTACTGTACTTCATTATGAAACCGTGATTCATCTTGCGCCATTTGTAGAACAGAGAACGTGTTCGTCGATGTTTCTAGATGCGAGAGAGAGAGATTTTAGAGAGATGCATGACTAGAGGTAGGGGACGTCAAAATGAAAATTGAAACTTCCCGCCTACGTCATTATATAGGTGAAATCAAACGACTTTCTAGTTAAGAGGTTCGTAAGAACTAAAGCTAAAGAGATCTTACTTTGGCACGAATTAAAAAGTTGACGAAAATTCTTAAACACCACGCCGTCTGTGGGAATCGAACCCACGACCACATGGTTAAAAGCCATGCGCTCTACCGGCTGAGCTAAGACGGCCGCTCTCTTTTTCTTTTATCCTAGTTAAACTCCAATCAAGTACAAAGTAGGATATAATTGAACGCTTGACCATAAGTGAAATTCACATAGTTAGACCAAAACAGCCTAACAATTTCAAATTCAAACTCAAATTTGACATATTTATTTCCAACTACACCAAATGGATCTGAACTTTTTTACCTTCTCAAAATGCACGAACTCTACTACCAAAGTTTGTACCGAAGCGTAAAAAATATCCAGTCAAGGTTCCGGTTGCTTCACTTGCTTCATCAGAAATACAACATTGTTCATAAAAGGATGATCACTTACAGACCTACACGCTTCCAGCAAACAGCTACTCCAAGAAAATTATAAATACCATGGCAAATCTGAACAGCAGGAAGCTATAGCAAAATTTTACAAAACTAACAAAATCTCGTATCTTCCTTCCCTCCTTCCTATGATCACATGAAAACTTTTAAGCTTTGCACATATATTCCTATGATCACATGAAAACTTTTGAGCTTTGCACATATATTGTCAGCTAATCAAAACTAGTTCTATTCTCCTCCAATTCCCAACTTTTATATATCAGTAAGATGGCGGTGGACGAGGAGGAGGACCCCAAAACACATCAGGTGGCACTTGACCATCAGGCAACAAATTAGGAGGAACATTGTACACAGGCATTGCATTTGAATCATGTTGGTCAGAAGATTGAGATCCTGAATTATTACCACCACGACCAGTAGCAGCTTTACAGCTTTTATCACCACCAGAATTAGCCACTTGCTGTTGTAATGGCACCCCTTCCTGTTCTTGATCCTCAAGCGGCAACCTCTCATAAGTTGCATTGCTGAATGTTGCAGCTACGATCAGTACTGGACCTGCCGCCACCAACGCCCCTACCGCAGCCCCTCCGACGACTTGTCCTTGTCCAACGGACAAATACACAGTCAGTCTGGTCGCTGCCGGTGGTGACGGTTCGGGTAGGAATGAACCCGACAGTGATAAAATCTCAAATCTTCCATGCATAGTGACTACTCCACCAGGTGCAGCAGGTTGTCTAAGAGTGACATCGGTCACCATGCCACTTCCACTTAGGACTGAAACCCCACGGTGGCGGAGACGAGCGTAATTAGCAATGCACTCCGCAATGTCACTACCAGAGCTGATCTCTAGGACATGGCTGTGAAGAGAATTGGGGCTTTCTTTGGTGATGACAATTGGAGGTTTCGGCTTGTTTTTGGATCCTTGAGGTCTGCCTCTGGGTCTCCTAGAACTGCTGACACTACCCGGCTCAACAGCTTCTTGACCTGTGGTATGTTCCCCTGATTCTTGGGGGTTGTCTCGACTAATGTCGTCTTGATCATCTTGGTTCTGGTTTCGAGAGGGTGTCTTAGGGCTACCACCGTTGTTGGGGTTTGTGTTGGATTCATTAAAATCCTGTTCTCTTTTGAAACCAATTCGGCTAATTACTGGACTGTCCTCTTCCGGGTTTCTCAGGTGAAGAGATGAAGAAGCTAATGAATCAACACCTCTCATTGCAACATTTCCTGTCCACCATCGATTCGC
This sequence comes from Erythroxylum novogranatense, assembly GCA_029891385.1. NCBI lineage: Eukaryota > Viridiplantae > Streptophyta > Magnoliopsida > Malpighiales > Erythroxylaceae > Erythroxylum > Erythroxylum novogranatense. Next base: position 97,829,110 of record CM057230.1, read on the forward strand.
CATGTTCGATTCTTGAAAGAAAAAAGCAGTAGTTACCAAGAGAAGTTCATGGACCTAGATAAGAACCCGCCAAGAAAGCAACAGCCCATCAGCTTTAAATAGATGCAATAGAAAACGTTATCCTTATCCTTATCGCACCAAACGCTAGACCCAAGTTGGATATGCATCAAACCTTAACACTACCCTCCAAAAGTCCGTAAAAAATCAGATCTAACAACAAGAACAACACAATACCTAAAATCTGTTAACTCCAATCGTACTCAATCCAGAAACGCAAATATATCTTTAACAATTCCCGCCATGGAAGATTGTTTCAAGACAGAAAGCTACACAACTTACCTGCTATAACGAGACTACCCTGGCACTATAAAATGCAGGGTTCAGGTGAAAGAGTCAAACAAAGCAAGCAGCTTCCTGCTTCTATCACTCGCTATCTCTGCGACTGTACAGGACCAGTTCCTGTTCTTGGTCTGGAGGGCGTACGTTTAAAAGTTCAGAAAAGTTGGCGTACTTTAATATCGGGCGGAGGATAAGGATTCGTGCTTTATCACTTCACCTGTCCCCATTAGCGGTTTTGCAGAGTCTTGTCTCCTCAGCGTATGGTTTGAAGCTCCCAGTCCAAGGAGGCTGTTATGAGGTGTGGAGCAGATTGAACAACTACAATTTTCAAATTACAATGGGAATGATGCTAGCACTCTATGGGCACGCTTTGGTTATGCGGTGACTGTGACGGAAAACTTCTTTAAATTATTTTAAATAATATTATTTTAATAAATCTCGTCTTGAGGCTGAAGAATAAATATGGTGAATTAAAAAATTTTAAACAGTATTATTGAAACGTCCTAGATTTCGCGTTTAGTGGCTTGATTGAGGCATATAATATTAGAGCTAAAAATTGAAAAAATTAAAAAATTATATTCTTTTTTCATATTCTTTCATAACTTAAGTCATTAGATCTTTGGTTACATCGATTTTGGCGGGCCCGAACGTCATTGTTTAGATCCATTAGTCATTCTTCTTTGTGGTAAATCTTGACGTGAATATTCCAAAGAAACAAAGAATGACATCGGAGGTTGTGTCCCGATTAGCCCCTCCGACGCTCAAGTTAGTCTTCTCCGATGAAGGTGAGGTCGCCGTATACAAAGAAGAATGGGATTGTGATCACGTACCTCAATATGGTGCAATTATACGTTATATATGAAGTAATAATTAGATTTCAGTCTTTACGTGTTTGCGTTGAGTCTTTCTTTCCAAGTGAAATTTGAGGAGGCGTGGATCGGGTTTGAAGCGACATAGCCATTAGGTATGAGATCGATTTTGGTGATTGGACCAATCGACCCATACATCGTTGAGGCCGGGTTCGCCCAAGATAATGATCGACGACCATAAGCCCCCTACTCCTCTAGTGCGGCGAAAAGAAGGTCGAAGGAGTATGTTAGGACTTTATTGCAAATCGCTATCTTATAGCTCGTCCGCAAGATACTCGTGAGGTGGTCGATCGGTCGGATATTAACATTATAGCTTCGGTCATGGGACTGACTCTGGTAGGCCCGATCGATCGGATGTCGGCGGTTGTCGCGCGGATCGTCAGATTGGGATCGGTTGACTGAGTGGCCCAACTGATTGGCATTGGTACTTTTTGCGTGATAGCTCGCGCTAAAGCAGGTCAGGTGGTCATGCATGGCAGCTCGGACTGAGGTAGGTCGAGTGAGCGTTATTAGTGAGCGCGTGATGACACTTGGAGTAATTATTACTGATGGCGTGTCCTCTGACAGATATTCAGAATCTGAAACGAATCATCTTTTAACGGTTGTGCAGTTGTCACGACGTTTTTTCAATTGTCGCGCCGCTCCAGGTTTCTAATAACCCTAATTTATCTCCGCTCAGATCCTGCCACGTGTTTGAGCTCGGCTCGAATCTTCTTCACGCGTCAGTCGTTGGTTGGAAAACTCGTTCCTCTGTTCCTCTATACATGTTCTGGGTCGATGAATTGCAGGTTTTCTTCACGCTTTGTTCTCTGGCTTTATTTGCATCTTCCTGCTCACAGCTTCCGGAGCTTTCCTTCAACCGCCGTACAAATTTTCGACCTCATATCACTAAATAGGTACGTCATTTTCCCTTATTTCCTCTTCTAAATTTCCTCTTAATGAGCATGTCGTCCACTGGTTCTCGAAGTGGGGTTTCTCTAAGGGATGACGTTGCCGAAAGGACATCTGAACTTGTGGCTGAGGTGATGACGATTTCGAGGTTGAGAGATGTCGAAGAGATCTCGACAAGAGAGCGGAAACATGAGCTGGTCGTAAAGGAGCTGCCCAAAGGCAAATCGAGGATGTCCGCCCCGGAGTTGAGTCGGTCGATTCTTAGGAATAATATCCCTCGGTCCTGGGAGCCTAGGCTAGCCTCGGGGGATGAAAGAATCCACAGCAATACAAGTGGGTATTTTGCCGTCTCTGAGAGTTTCTTCTCGATCGACGGCTTGAGACTTCCGTACATCCAGATCATTGATGAAGTGTGCGCTGATTATCAACTAAGTCCGAGTCAGATTTCTCCAAATTGGTGGAGGTTCATTAATGGTCTGGCTTTGTTGTGCCATCAGTTTGGTTTTCTGCCTTCGGTCAACATCCTTCGCCACTTTTTGAGAATGAACCAGAGTCCGAGCTCTGGGGGTGGGATTCCTTCTCTGATGTACAAAGATGCCCGATATTGCCCAGCCGGAACGGCTTCTAAAATTACCGGTTAGCAAACGAAATATTTCTCCGTGAAGCCTCCGGGATCTTCCTCCGAGTCCCAACCGTGGAGGTATCCCTTAGCCGAGCGATGGAACGATTCGTCGAGTCTATTTCTTTCTAGAGAGGAGCGGGTGGTGGCCGGTCGTATAAAGGAGCTCGGCCGATATAACTTCGCTCGGCTCATTTTGGGATACCATGGGGGGGGCTCGGCCAACTCTTTTCTAATTGACCCGACACAAGTTAGCGGGCTAGAAGAGGAAATCGCCCCGCTTGGTTGACCCCTCGTTGTTGAATTATTTACCATGCTTGTAGGTTTTAGTTCAATTTTTAACCTGTTTTCGTTGTTTGTGCAGCCATGACCAAAATTCGTGCTTTCAGCGGCCCCCCTAAGTCTGCCAAGGGCAAGCGCAAGGTCGCTGGGCCTTCGGAGGCCAGAGGACAAAAGGATAGGGGAAGGTCAGTTCAATTGTCTTTCGGCCCATTGCTTCTGAGCAGCAAAATGTTCCTCTTACCGTTTCCGAGCCATTTGCAGCATCTGCTATGGTCGTCCCGCCTGGCGAGGGCCTAATAGTTATTGAGGAAGAAGAGGAGGAGAGTGATCGACCTCTTAAGGGGAGAAGGGTCGTTAAAGTAGCCGACCGATCTCCTCGTCCTTTAGACCAAAGTAAGGGGAAGGAGAAAATGGAGGATCGTGATGCCCCGTCAGCTAAGGATAAAGGGAAGAAGCAAACGGGGAGTGCTGATAAATGGGAGCCAGCGATTAGTCTTGATAGGACTGCCTCGATTGCTAACGTCCAGGTGGCTCTTCATATCGCTGAGAGGGTCATTCCTCCTCCGGACGGGGAGCGCTTTGACTTGTTGAATATTGAGAAACTGACGGGTCGTGTCATCCGTAATTTTGTAAAGGAGGTGGCTTTAGCTTTATCTATGCGTCAGCGTATCAAGTTGTTGGATCGGGAGGTCCATTCCCTCCTTAAGTAGGCGGATGATTTAAAGAACGAGCTCTCAGAGGCCAGAGAAGAAAAAGACTTCTCTCGGGCTGAACTCTCTTCCTTGGAAGAGGAGAAGAAACTTTGGGAGGAGGAGCGTAACGTCCTGAGAGCTCAGCTCGCTACGGGAGAGGAGGAGAGGAGCAGCTTGAAAGCTCGACTCACCGTGGAGGAGGTTGAGAGGGTAAGGGCGATGGAAGCGAGGAACAAGCTGTCCGAGGAATGTGCGGTGTTGCAAAGGAAGCTGGAGTTGTAGAGAGCGCTTAAGGCAAAATTCCTCGAGGATTGTCATGCGGCGGTGAGAGGCCAGGCGAGAACCGAAGATTTGTTGAGGAGGGTGTGAGCCTCCATAAAAAAACAAAGGATCGAGGCGATCAGGCGATGGCAGAGGCGGTTCTTGTAGGAGGAGTGCTTAGAGCACTCTTGTGACTCGGCCCTCATGATCCTGAAGAATTGCTATGACGTCTGCGTTCCTGAGTGGTCGGACGGTCCTCCGTTTGAGGGATTTGCCTAGCTGATGCTTCCTACCGCCCTTGGCCTCTCTCTGGAGGAAGTAAGGGAGAGGGCCATGAAGGACCGGGGGTCAATCCCGGATGAGGAGTTGGACCTTAGCTCGGCTGAGGAGGACGAGCTTCCTTGTGATGATACTTCTCCGGCCGCTCCCTTGGACCCTGCTCTAGTTTTGACTTTTCCGCCCGCTTTCGAGGCTTTCCCTGGGCATCCGCCCACTTCTCCTTCTGTTGATTTTTGAAGCTCATCTGGTCGGGCTTGTGACCAGGGCAGATTTAAAGGAATGAAATCTTTTTTTTTGCCCTTCATTTTTTCGAAGTCATTTTTCAGGTTTATGTTCTTTACTTTCGGCGTATAGTGGGGTTTGATGAAGATGTCGGTCGACTTATAGTCGAGGCCGGGCCGAGGTCCCAAGGATCTTGTCTTGTCCACCAATCGACCGTAGTTGATCTTTGTCGAGGCCGAGCGATGGTCCCAAAGATCTTGTCTTGACGACCGATCGAGCGTAGTCGATCTAGGTCGAGGCCGAGCGATGGTCCTAAGGATCTTGTCTTGGGGACCGATCGACCGTAGTCGATCTACGTCGAGACCGAGCTATAGTCCCAAGGATCTTGTCTTGGCGACCGATCGACCGTAGTCGATCTATGTCGAGGTCGAGCGATGGTCCCAAGGATCTTGTCTTGGCGACCGATCGACCGTAGTCCATCTATGTCGAGGCCGAGCGATGGTCCCAAGGATCTTGTCTTTGCGTCCGATCGAACGTAGTCGATCTATGTCGAGGCCGAGCGAGAGTCCCAAAGATCTTGTCTTAGCGACCCGACCGATCGTAGTCGATCTATGTAGATGTCGAGCGAGGGTCCCAAGGATCTTGTCTTGGTGACCCGACTGACCGTAGTCGATCTATGTTAATGACGAGTGAGGGTCCCAAGGATTTTGTCTTGGCGACCCGACCGACCGTAGTCGATCTATGGAGATGCTGAGCGATGACTAATTAGATTTTCTACTCTTTGCCACATATAATGGAACTTTTAGTTGCCAAGAAATCTGAAAACCCCTTTATTGATGATAATGAGGGCGTGGGCCGTTTAAAAACCTGTCTGGCAGGGACAGAAAAAAGGTTCCCACGTGTTGTATAAAAAAATGGTAAAAAGCAAAGACTAACTAAAATAAAACTTATCTATTGGTAGAACGCTTTCAAGTTTCGAGAATTCCAAGGCCTTGGTAGAACCTTCCCTTTCGCATCGCGTAGGATGTGAGAGCCATGTCCGGCTTGCTTGATCACTTCATAGGGTCCTTCCCACGCCTGTCTGAGCTTTCCGAGATGCTTCCCAGCTGCCTCGGCCTTTCGCAGGATGTACCCACCTACCTTTACATCGCTCAGCTTTACCCTTCTATTGTAGAATTTGGTCGTTTTTTGCCTGATGGCTTCCAAACGAGCGGCTGCCCTTTCTCTGTCTTCACTTAGGAGAACGAGTTCCGCTCTGCGGGCTTCATCATTCCGTTCTTCGTCGTAGTTCGACACCCTTTGGTTGTGCACGAGCACTTCTACGGGGACTAAGGCTTCTGCCCCAAAGGTAATCCTGAACGGTGTTTCCCCTGTGGCTCCGTTTGGTGTAGTCCTGTATGCCCACAACACTTCGTCAAGCTCTTCCACTCAAGTCTTTCGTCCGTCTAGACGCTTCTTAAGAGCACTCATCATTTTTTTGTTTGTGTTTTCCGTGAGGCCGTTGTTTTGAGGGTAGGCTACTGAGGCCAACTGTAGCCTTATCTTTAGTCGATCGCAGAAATCTCTGAACTTATCGTTATCGAATTGTCGGCCATTGTCCGTAACTAGCACCATAGGCATCCCGAAGCGACATAGTATATTTTTCTTTACGAAACTTTCCACCTTCCCTTCAATGATTGTAGCGACTGCCTCCGCTTCTACCCATTTGGAGAAGTACTCCACTGCCACTATCAAGAACTTCTTCTGTCCGGGACCGAGAGGGAAGCGCCCCAATATATCCATTCCCCATTGAGCGAAAGGAATAGGATGACTCACGATTTGCATTCTCTCGGTTGGCTGATGAGATAGACTGCTATTCTTCTGGCAAGTCTCAGATCGGTCGACCTTCTCGTGGTAGTCCTTCCTCATTGTCGGCCAATAATATCCCTGTCTGATCAGCCTATGGGCTAACATTTTGCCTCCTACGTGGTTGCCACACATCCCTTCGTGGACTTCAGCCATTGCTTGCTCGACTTTTTCTTCGTTCAAGCATCGCAGCAGTGGCCAGTCGTAAGATCGCTTGTATAGAGCATCGTTTATGATCGCGTATTCAGCTGCTTTTATTCTCAATTTCTTGGCCTCTGAGGTATTTTCCGGTTATGTTCCCTCTAGGAGATACCGTCTAATCGGTTCCATCCAACTAGATCGATCGGTATTTACATCAAGAACTTCCTTGGTTTTTTGAATGCTAGGACAATCTAGTCGTTCGACTAGCACGTTATTTTTGGCGTCTCGGTCTGAGACCATTTTGGAGAGCGCATCCGCTTTAGCATTTTCAGCTCGTTCTATCCTGTTGATCGAGTACTGCTCGAAATTGCTTAACACCCGTTTTACTAGCCCCAGGTACTCGATCATGCTGTTCCCCTTGGCCTCATACTGCCCAGTGACTTGGCCGACCACCACTTGGCTATCGCTATATATCTTAAGATGCTTTACCCCCATTTCCTTAGCCAGTTGGAGATCAGCTATCAGAGCTTCATATTCTGCCTCATTATTGGAGGCCTTGAATTCTAGCCGAATGGCGTATTTCACCTTCTCTTCCATATGCGGGTTGATCAATACCGCTCCTGCCCCGCATCCATCAGAATTGGACGACCCGTCGACAAACAAGCTCCAGGCAGGGAACTGCTCACCCTGCGAGCTGGGTTGGCTCATCTCTGCAATGAAGTTTGCCAATACCTATGCCTTAATCGTCGTCCGGGGCTTATATTGTATGTCAAACTCTCCCATCTCTACCGCCCATTTTATTAACCGTCCGGATGTCTCAGGTTTTTGGAGGCATTGCCTGAGAGGCTGGTCGGTCCACACCTCAATGATATGACTTTGAAAGTACGGTCTCAGTTTTCGTGCCGCAGTTATCAAGGAGAGAGCTAACTTTTCAATGGGTGCATACCGTGTTTCTGGTCTACTCAATACCTTGCTGACGTAGTAGATCGAAAATTGCTCCTTACCATCCGATCGAACCAGAACCGCGCTGACTCCCCCCTCTGTGACCGCCAGATAGATAATCAGGGTTTCTCCCTCGACGGGGCTCTGCAGAACAGGTAGGCTTGTTAGGTACTGCTTTAAATGCTGGAAGGCTCTTTCGCACTCCTCCGACCACTGAAACTGAGTTACACCCGCCTTCCTTAAAATTTTAAAAAATGGGAGGCACTTGTCCCTCAATCTGGAAACTAATCTGTTGAGGGATACTATCCGACCAGTCAATATCTGTACTTCTTTCGAGCATCGTGGCGAAGACGTTTGGACGATGGCTTCGATCTTCTCTGGATTAGCTTCAATCCCCCGTTGAGTAATCATGAATCCAAGGAATTTTCCTGATGCCACCCCAAAGACACTTTTCCGAGTTCAGCTTCATATGAAATTTGTCAAGGTTCTGGAAGACTTCTTTTAGGTCTCCCACATGCTCGGCAGCCGTCTTACTTTTAACCACCATATCATCTACATAAGCTTCAACAGATCGACCTATCTGTTTTTTGAAGACCTCAATGACGTGCCATTGATAAGTAGCCCGCGCATTCTTCAAACCGAACGACATTGCTTGGTAACAGTACGTGCCCTGGTCAGTTATGAAAGCAGTCTTCTCTTCGTCTTCGAGGCTCATCTGAATTTGGTGGTAACCCGAGAAAGCATCCAAGAAGCTGAGAAGTTCATGCCCAGATGTGGAGTCTACTAGCTGGTCGATCTTTGGTAGAGGAAAACTATCCTTTGGACATGCCTTATTCAGGTCAGTGAAGTCAATGCACATTCTCCACTTCCCATTTTTCTTCTTCACCAACACCACATTGGCGAGCCATTCGGGGTACTTGACTTCTCGAATGAACCCGGCTTCAAGTAGTTTCTCTATTTCTTTCCCGATCACTTCCTGTCGCTCCTTACAGTGTGATCGCTTCTTTTTCCTAACCGGCTTGTAACCTTGTCGAATGCCAAGTGAGTGCGAGGTGACCGATCGAAAAATTTCAGGCATATCGCTCGGTACCCAAGCGAAGACCGATCTATTTTCCACCAAACAGTTCGTGATTTCTTTAATTTAAATTGACTCAGGCGAACGGGTAGGCTGATGCTCCAGTTACTCCGTTGATAGGTCCGTCTATAGGCAGTAGTCGATCTTCGGGCACCTCCATCTGCTTGAATGCCTCATAATACAACAAGTCGACCGAGCTGCCCGTATCAATCATCACCCGCTTCACCTCGTAGCCGTCCATGTTCAGATTTACAACGAGGACGTCATCATGAGGACAACTTGCTGTGTTTCCACCAAATATCATGTTAATGACCACAGTCGGTCGGTCATCTTGTTGTTTAGCATTTTTGTCGTCTCTTTCCCTTGATCGTCCTCTTTCTTCGCGTCGATTGTCTGTATTCGCATTCTGCCTTCCTCCATCATTTCTGTCATTCTGTCTCCAATTTTGTCGTCTATTATTGGGCCGACCGTTCTTATGCTCGTTATCTCGATCGACATTTTGCCCGTGCTTCACAAATCGGCCTAACCTTCTCCTTTGTATGAGGAATTCGATTTCTTTTTTCAATTGTCAGCAATCTTCCGTATCATGACCGACGTCTTTGTGGAAACGACAATATAAATTGGGTTTCCTATCCTTGGAGGGAGTCTTCATTTTATCGGGTTCTCGGATAGTTTCCCCATCCGCTCTCATGGCCGCCAAGATTCAGACGCATATCGCTTTGTAAGCGGGGTGAACTCCTGTCGATATCCCTGTCGATCGGTCGGATTTCTCCAGCTCGATTGGCCTTTTTGCCGCTTGTGCGAATTGCTTGCTCTGTCGTTTGGCGAGCGATCGTCCATCCGACGCCTCGTATTTTTCAGCACTTCTTTAAGCTGAATGTACCTATCCGCCCTGTTTCTTATTTCCTGAACGGATCGGGGTTGATCGAGGGCCAACGACTTTTTGAACTCCTCATCCCTCATGTTGTTCATAAGTATTGCCAATATGGACGAGCAAGTGAGGTCGGGGACCTCAACCGCTTCGTTATTGAACGGAGTGATGAACTCCCGCAAACTTTCGTTTCTTCCTTCGGTTAGTTGCATTACCTCCAAAGCTGTCTTCTGTGGTCGCTTACTAGTGGCGAACTGGTTCAGGAATAATAACCTGAAATCTTCAAAACATATGATACAGCTCGGGGGAAAGCTATTAAACCATCGCCGAGCTCCTTCTTGGAAGGTCGTACAGAAAGTCTTACACTGAATGACGTCGGGAACGCAATGTAGATTCATCATGGACTGGAAGTGCTGTAGGTAGTCCATGTGGTCAGTCTTTCCAGTGTATTTTTCAGGTGTCGGTATTTTGGTGCCGGGCGCCGAGAGTCTATCCAAGATTCCTGGAGTAAAGGGAGAGCTGTACTGTGCCGTCGGGCGATCTGGGCGGAAGCTCATGGCTGCGTTAATCCGATCGTCCACGATTTTCTCCAGGTCTTCGGTTGGGTGGCGATCGGTCGTCATGTTGGCCTGCCATGCAGACGGCTGCTGCTGGCTGAGATTGCAAAATCTGGCGGATCAACAGGTCAGCCGCTTCCTCAATCTATTTTCGGGTGATGGAGGTGTGTACAGGCGGAAGAGGATCTGCATCCGATCGGTGTTGAAGATTCGGGCACATATTGAGTGCAGCGTTATCCTCCAAAACTACGCTCTGTTTTTCTTGTTCCAAGGTTTGAGATTGCGGTTGATCATTGGTTACGAAGATTCCGTGAAAACACGATGCTAGTATGAATGTCGAGGTTGCGGTAATTGCAAACCCTGCGTTGCATCGCTGAGCCTCGGCAATGGCTATATCGGGGTTTGTCGTCGCCTTTGGTGATCTGTGTGTTTCTGAACGTGGTGCCCTGAAGTCGAGCCCTACGGTGGGCGCCAATTGGTTCTGCCAGATTTTAGCGGAACTGAACGTTGCCGTTTGGATCCATGGAGTCGGTTGCTTGCTGTGGTAACGTCGACGTGAATATCTCTGCAAAACAAAGAAGGCACGTCGGGGGTTGTGTCCCAATTAGTCCCTCCGACGCTCAAGTTAGTCTTCTCCAGTGAAGGTGAGGTCGCCGTATGCAGAGAATAATGGGATTGTGATCATGTACCTCAATATGGTGGAATTATACCTTATATATGAAGTAATAACTAGGTTTAAGTCTTTACGTGTTTGCATGAGAGTCTTTCACCTACAAGTGGGCTGAGGAGAGCGTGGATCAGGCTTGGGCTTGACATAGCCATTAGGTATGAGACTAATCTTTGGTGATTGGACCGATCGACCCATACACCGTTGAGACTGGGTTCTGGCCCAATACAGCCGACCCGACCAGATGTAAAAATAAGTTTGACACAGAAGTAAATCTCTATAAAAAAAAGATAAAGACTTTAAAACTATTTTTTTTAGCCTATTCACTAAATTTTGTTTTTTTGATTATCTTGGAAAACTATTTATATGTTTGACGAATCACTTATTAATTAGCTTATTTAATCCTAATAAGCTAATTTCTAAAAGTTTCATCAGAGAAGTTTTTTAAGTTAGTTTTGTCTAATGATAATATTACCCTCCACTTTATTCTCTATTTTTTGTCTGTGCGTTTTCAAAGTTTTAATTATGTAGTGAAGTTTGGAAGAAGTTAATTAAATTTTTAATCTTTATTTATTTTGATAATATTAGACTAAATTTAAAAATATCATAATATTAAGTTTTTTTATCATAAGTCACATCAAATTAATAATTTTAATAAATAACTATTATATCATGTTTCATAATATAATTATAGATTTTGTTAATTTATTAAATAATAAAATTTATACATATTATATAAAAATACTATTATGATGCGACTTATTGCATCATTCATATTAATAATAACATTTATTATTATTAGTAGTAGTAATATTATTAAAGCTATAAACTTAATATTTATAAAATTAAATATTTAAATATAAATTCTTATAAAATATTAAATGAAATATTAAGAAATGTAACATTTGTGCCCTTATAATTTTATTTTAAATCACATTCTTATAAGTCATTTTACCTATCAACAACTAATACTAAATAATTAATTTTACCAAATATCTTTAATAAATAACTACTATTATCATTAATCAAATTAATTGATTTAATTAACTATTAGCTAATAATGATAGAATCACTAACAATTAATACAATTTCTTTTTTTGTCGAGAGCCAAAATTATACTAACATTCTTGATAAAAGAAAATATAATTTAGTTTAATTCATTGAAATAATTGATTAAGTGCAATAAATATTTAGTAATTTAATGATCTCAAGATCATTAAATTATGTGTAATTGAATTGAATTCATAACTTTGATTTCTGTGGACACAAATGACGACAACGTAGATCGATTGCCAATCTATGGAACGTTACGCAATTTCGACCACAATCCGAAGGTTGTTTGCTTTCTTTCTTCCCTACTTTCGGTGCACAGGAACCGAACCATTCAGCCCGTTTACTTTACCTGGGGCACAGTTCTGATTTTGTAATCTAATCATGCATGAATTTGCACTAGCAGAGTTTCACAATCCAAAAATGGTTAATTAATTTTAGAATTTATTAACAATAAATTGATTATTTAAAAGGTCACTGGATGTTTTAATTATAACATATTGACATATTAAAATCGCCAAATTCCTTTTGGTTCTGCCGGATTTTGGCTGAATTGTGCGTTAGATTCGATCCATGAATCTCTTGTTTCTTTGTGATGAATCTGACGTGAAGTCACCTGTAAAACAAGGAAGGCTCGTCGGGAGTTGTGTCCCGATTAGCCCCTCCGACGCTCAAGTAAGGATCCTTCTGAAAGTGAGATTGATCAATGCAGGGAAAACAAATTAGGTTATGATCTCGTACCTCGATTATGGGGGAATAATACCTTTTATATGGTTTTGCAGTCAGGTTTAGGTCTTTACGTGTTTGCATGGGAGACTCCTTTCAACCGATGGGCCGAAAGGGGGCATGGGCTTTAGGCACATGGCTGATCTTCGGTGAATGAACCGATCGGCTCATGGGTCGTCTTGACCGGATCCGGGCCCTGCACGGTCGACCCGACCATAAGCGCCCCTACTCCTCGAGTCTGAGCGAAGAAAAGGGTCGGAGGAGTATGTAGAGGTTTTATAGCTCGGTCGTAGGGGCGACTTCGGGGTTGAGGCGATCGGTGAGCCACGAAATATAGCTCGTCGTTGATCGCCTAAATGGAATAATCGATTGGTCGAGCAATGTTGTTTTAGCCCGATCATGGGACAGCTCGGGTAGTTTCAATCGGGACCTCAGGGTTTTGATGCGTTGAGACGCACGCCTCACACCATTGGGCTACATGCGTTACTGCCCATACTGGGGTTGGTCGGGTTGGTGTTCAATGGTGACCTCGGCTCTTATTGACGACGGCATCGCGCTTAAAAGCGGTCGGATGGTCATCATTAGCGGGCTCGTGAAGGCATTTATTATTTATTGCGCGTGTTGTCGACAACGTTCGAGAATCAAGCGTATCGTCTTTGTAAGTTATACCCAGCTCTCCGTCGTCCCTTCACTGCTTTCGCGTCCGTCCAAATTTTGATTAACTCTAATTTGCCTCTGTTGATTGTCTGGCGTGTCAGGAGTAGCTTCGGATTCTCTACCGCGTCGAGCTACGGTTGGATCGTAGTTGAACGTTTTCCTATAAATGCTCGAGTCGACGGACGGTTTGCTTTTTTGCGCTCATTTCGTTCTTGCCGTCTTCTTGCTTTCTTCGCTTTTCCCCATTTTCATTCTCGGAAGTTGTTTGTGGCGTCGCTCAAATTTCCGATTCCCTACCACTAAATAGTGCGTCCCTTCCCTCATTTTCCTCTTCTATATTCCTCTTAAAAGCATGTCGTCTAGTGGTTCTCGGGTGGGGTTTCTCA